>WAAG01002355.1:6728-61171 GCA_013390105.1 Tichodroma muraria | reverse complement strand
CAAATATTTCTATTTCTTGTTTTCAGGCTTCTTTCCAACGCTCTAACAGCCATGACAAAGTGAGGAAAATAGTGGCAGAAGAGGGACGGACAGCAAGGAACCTGATTGCATGGAGCGTCCCACTGGAAAACAAGGAAGAAGATGGTATGTGTTTAACAGTCTTCCACCAGATCTTTGCACTTCCATTCCTCTGTCAGCTGGAGTTGTTCATCTGGAAATGTTTTCCTTACGTAGAATTTCTCTATTTAGAAATGTTCTGTTTAGCATACATAGTATAATTTAGAAGTTTTTTTCCAAAATGTGCCTTGCAGTTGGCAGATCACTTTATAACAGCTTCCAGTGACAGATTAAAAACTGTTTTAATTTGTCTGCAAGTAATATCTAGGACTGTTTTCTTCTGCTGATATTATCAAGATAGTTGTGTGACACAATGATGTCCTAAAGTGACCTCTTGTAACTGGGGAATTCAGAATTGTAGGGATGAGTTAGAATAGTCTAATGAATTGCTCTCTGTGTTCTAAAACAAAGAAATTTGGAAGTTTCTTTTGGGATCACTTCAGCTTCGGTAAATGCTAATGAAGACTCTCTAAAGAAGGGGATATGTGGGGACAGCTTTCTGTAGTGCAAGTCCTCAGAACAGTTTTGTTACTGTTGCAATACTCTCTTGTGGTACAATGACTTAAGGAGCCAGGAATTGAATTTTATTTTTATCCTACTCAAGCTGTTCCAGATGTCTGAATGCTGTTTTTGAGAACTTCATCTCAAATATTTTTCTAGCTGCATGTCCCTGTCCATGTACTGGACAGTGTCTAAAAAGTGTCTAAAAGTAAATTTTTTTAATGCTGTGAAGGTGGTTAAACATGGGAACCAGTTACCTTGAAAAAATGGGGGCATCATCTTCCTTGGAGATGCTCAAAACATCCTTGGCCATAGCTCTGGGCAGCCTGGAGGTTCTAGATCTCTAGAGGTTCCTTCCAGCCTCAGCTGTTCTGTGATTCTGCCAGAGGAAAAGATATTTCTAAGAAATGTTATGTCTTGAATTGCAAGATAATTCACCCCATGTCTGATGCAAAGTTTAAACAGTCTTTAAGCAGAATAGAATTGGGGCCCAAAGTATTTCCAGATTGCAAATTACACTTCTGGGGAAGGTAGTGATATGATTGTGTGCATGGTAAAGGAGCATGCAGTGTATTTCTAGCAGTATTTTTGAGCAACTTGTAGCTTGATTCACTTTCTGTGTAAAAAGTCTCTTATTTTTTAATGCTACCTTACTTGTAATATTATTTTAGAAACTTTAGGACTTTTTTCTTAAAAATGATTGAGTTGTAGATGAATGTTTGTGCTAACAATTTCTGCTGAACCGTGATAAATGAATGTAAAAGTGAATTTTTAGCTTTCATTAAGTAGTAGTTATGTACAGTAATTAAAATCCAAGTAGCTATATTCATTTCCTTCTTTTGGTCGTATTAGCCTCATTGTAATTTTTAAACTTTGTCAGTGGTGCTTTCTTGTTAAAATTTCTTGAAATTAAATTATAAGCTGACCTTTTTTCACAATGCAAAGGATCTGATGATTATTGCCTGATGGAGAATTTCCCTGTGAAAAGGAAGTTGTGGTTAGTTAAAGCCTGTCAGAGCCAGACCCTTTATTTCTTGACCCTTGCCTGGCATGGAGGGTATTTATGTCGGTGTCACTGAGCTCTGGTTCATTTTAGGCTGATCCTTCCATGTGTGCTGTGTCCCTGAGGGATGATACAGCAACATTATGGATTAGGACAATTCTAACTTGTTTTCAAGGGTTGTGTAAATCAGGCCAAAGGTTCAGGGTGCCTGAGCCAATCCTGCCACTCTTCTGTACAAAGCAGAATTTAGTCTCTGGGCAGCTTCTTCTGCTCGTAATGTTAGAGGGATTGATTTGGCAGCACCAGTGTGATTTAACATTTTAAATTATATACTGCTATTCATAATGAGATTTATTTGTTTATTTTCCAGACACAGTGAAGATATAGGTAATTTTTAATTACTAGGGATAGTGTTATAGGGGGTTTATTAGTTAAAATTCTGAATTCACCTTTTCAATTTGTATTCCTTTTCTATTTCCTTTAAAAATTGCGTGCTTGAAATTATTCTCATTTTTTTTCTCTTGTTCTGAAAAACTTGAGTATTTTATATAGCATACAAAGATAAAAGAGAAATTAAAACCTGATTCCATTCTGCAAATATATAGATCCTGCCAGCAAGCAGTATTTCCTTAAAAGGGAAAGAGATTTCTGGAATGGCAGGTGATAGGTCTGTTGTGCATTTTGGAGCAGCAGGCACCCCAGTTCTGTCAGATCTGAAATTCTAATTATGAATACGGATCAGTGCCATGACATAATCCCAGGGATGGTGGTGATGGTCTAGAAGTGACAGTGACTATTAAACCTTTTCAGATGCTGAAATTCAAATTCCCCTTCATAGAATTCAGTAGTACACAGTAGATTCTGTTGGATAAACTAATCAACAGTATCGTTGACTTGATGTCTTAGGAGGAGTCTTGAAACTGTGACAAGTTTACTATTCTGGTGTTCTGTCTCCAGAATGGAATTTGCATTCCAGACCTGCAGCCACCAGTCACAATTGCACGTTGCTTTTGCCCACCTTGGAAAGCTGTGGTCATCCCAAGGGAGGGTTTCAGAATTTTTCCCTTTTTTGTTTTTTTTCTCCTCAATTATTTCACATGCCTAGAACGAAATTAGAGGCACTGAATGCAGGTAAGCAACTACGCATAAATTTTATTGCAAAACCATAGGTATTATTTTAGCAACAGTTAAAAAATTTTAGAGGCTTGACGTTTAAATGTTAATAGATGGTAAGATACCTTTAGAACTTTGAGATGTGTAGAAAAATTAAAAAATCTTATATTTGTCCCCTTTTTATTTCCTGTTTGTTTAAAATCACCTGGGCTTTTGCCATGTAGAATTCATTTGCAGATTAAGCATTTCAGGTAAGGAAAAAAAACAGGTAAGGAAACCTGTTTTATTGGTTGAAAGGTACCTGGCACACTCTGGGGAGCCTGCAGCATATTCCACTGTTTTAGCAAGAGCTTGCTACAGAAAATAGGTTTTGTGGGATGTGATCAAAGTCAAGAAATTTGTCTCTCCTTGGCCATGTGAGGAGTTGTGAGAGTCCTGGCTGCACACATTGTGTGTGAGCCTTTGCAGCACGGGTCTGATGGGAAGGGGCAGAATGTAGTGTGGAGGAAAGGGGGTTCTTCAAGGCTCCTAAGTTTCAAACTTCAATTTCATTGGAATAAATGGGAATCCAGTCTAGTGAAGGTAGGTGTATACAGGGCCTTTATGGATGAGACACTGACTAATTTATAAAAGTAATTCTGTGCAAAATATACTGCTATAATTCAGTCTGGAGGTGGGAAAATGTGGAGAATTTTGGTTATATCCATGCTCGAAGGCAGTAATTTCTCCAGATCCTTAGCATTGTACAGTTAGAAAAATGGCATCTACTGCTGCTCTACAAACTTGTAAGAAGATGTGGTTCATTATAGGATTAGAAAATTCTATATACTTCCTCAGCTGAAAATTATCATTTCTGCTGAGGGTGTGATGATAAACAGTGTCAAAGACATTGAAACAACACATGCAATTGATCTCTGCCATAGCCAGGACAGAAATGAAGGACTTGGTTTTGTCTTTAGAAGGTGCTTGTTCAGACATTTCACAGATCTGAGATGATGGACTGCTGTTCTAGATTTTATAGAGTCTAAAGAGTCTGCAATTTGTTACGTTCCTCTGTCCCTTTTTAATTTTAGTGTACCCAGATTTGTGGCAAACCTTTTCACTGTGCACGTCCTGTATGCCATTGCCTTCAAAACCTTGTCTTTGCAGAATGTAAATCACATCAGAAGAGAGACTTGGGTGATTGAAATACTTCTGTTATCAGAAGTCTCCCATGGAACTATTCCCCAGTTCAAGCTTTTTAGTGACTAGGAAAGTGTTACACACGCAGTAGCTGAATGATTTTTTTTCCTGAATGCTGCTAAATTGAGTTCTGTTTATTAGTTTGTACCTGTTTTTTGACTAATGTAGGATTTTAAAAATGAATTATCAAGTAAATAATTTTTAATTTGTTTTAAATTAAAAGTCTTGTTGCCTAGAACAGCCAGTGATCCAAACCAGCTGTACAACTGCTTGATTAAGACAGGTTTGCAGCTGCTTTACATAACCAGAGCAATGTAAAACAGCTGTGCTGCATTTGGAAATTTGGCCTCAGAACTGTTAAAAACTCAACTGGACAATTCTGAAATTCAAGAATGATCTCCATGGTCTAGGGAAGACCATATTCCTCCCTAGGAAAGAATATCCTAATTTTCCTAATGCATTGATTTGCTTGGCTTCATCCAGCTAAATAATCTTGAAACTTCTCTTTGGCTGTAATCTGTGCTAGAGAAAACTCTGGCCATAGTTACTGTTTTGTCTTAGCTTGCTTACATTTTTGGTAATTGGATCTAAAATTGATTTTTGTGTTGTGCAAGTTTTGATACTTGGAGGAATAATTTATTTTTTTTACATTACCCCGTAGCAAATCTCAAAGATTAAGTGCGAACCGATCACGTTGGTGTAGGCTAACACAGATTTTTCTATGCAAAGATAACTCTAAGTCACTTAATTGCCTCCAATGCAGCACTGAGACCTAGAATCACCCCTCCTGACTGGGGAAATTTAAACTGATTTTGGAATCATAGTTGCTAAAGTCGCTTTGTATAAGCAGTGGAGGAGGACAGGTACGTTTGAGAAGGGATTTCAGGTCTTAAGGAGACTGACTTGTGTTCTGTGAATGTTTTTCTCTTCCTTTGGGTACGTAAATGTTGATGAACTAAACCCTAAATTCTGGTTTTTTTCCATCTTTCTTGGCAGAACAGTTCCAGAAGAACTACTCATTGCAACAAATAATTTTCCTAACACATATATTTCTTGTTTTAATTCTGTGATAGCTGATTGAGCAATCATTCAAAAGCAGACTTCTTAAAATTTATATAGAAAACGAGTATCATATTTGGCATGTAGATTGTAATGATGATTTTTAGAGGCACTGAGATCTCAAAGCTTACCTTTGTTTAATGAAGTCTGTATGTCTTGCCTTTCTTGTATTTTTTTTCATTTTTCAGTGTTTTCTGGCATTATCCACGTTCTAAACAGTGGAATATGTATTTCGAATATAAAATTTGCCAAACCTCTTAACTCAGAAATTGTGCCCCTCTCAGTACATTGCAGGATGAGATATGTGCATTTTAGAGTGCTCTATTTAATTAAAATCATTATTGTTGATTAAAACAGTTGCTTTTCCCACAGGAAAATCGAAATGGCAATCTGGTGGAAAAACAAAAAGGGTGACTCAAGGAACACATAAGACTGCAAAACAGGTATCTGCTCATTTTTTATTGTGACAGAAAGTTGGTGACATAACACTCTTTTTCTGTGAGATCACTGATATATTGTTGGCTGATTAATACTTCTCTAAAACTGTGCATACATTATATTTTTAAAGCATATGAGTTTCAAAGTCAAGTATTCAGAAGTTAAAATTGCCAGAATTTAGGTTGTCTTCCTCAGCCTTTCCTTTTGGCACTTCCCAGCCTCTGCACACATGACTTATTGGCATTAAAGTTATTTTAAGGGAAGTGCTGTTCAATAAAATGATGTAGGATATTCTTCCTATAAGTATGCTGCTTATACAAGGGCTGCCTTTCTTCCCAGTTTCTAATTAAAGGAAATTTCTTGACCTCATGTGTTAGTGGCTCAAGTAAGTGTATCTTAATTTGGAAAAAAGTCCAGGTGAGTAAAATTTTTAAGAGGTAGGACTGGAAAGCAAGTTTGAATGAGAATTGTAAAGAAGAAACTGCTCCTATTTTTATTCAGGTTTTTTTTACTCTCTGAATGACAGCCTTTATTGCATTAATAAAGTAATACCTCAATCTTCCCTCATGTTTAATATTTTTAACCGCTGTTTTTTCTTTGATTTATGGATTTAGCCATTAGTACAGCTTCAGCCATTTAACGTTTTGAGGTAGCCTGTCAGAATGTGGTAATAAAGCATATGGAAGATGTTATTTTTTTGAAAAAAGAAAAACAAAACCATTCTGCTTCCACAGAGATGTATTTGCACCTTTAAAACACGGGCGTGTCACTCCCCCAGTGTAGTTTCACAGGTGTTACCCTCATCACAGCGTGTGTGCCGTTCTCTCGGTGTGCCAGGGAGATGGCAGTGGTGGAGCTGGGGCTCCCTGCCAGGGTTTGCCCTCGGAAGAGACAGGGTGGAGAGCCATGTGCCCTTGGGGTTCTGTCTCACCTGGGGATTATGTGAGCACTGAGCGTTCAGGAGGGCGCTTGGCTGCTGCTCGGTGTGGGATTGCTGCGCTAAAGCTCTTGGCGGCCCAGTGCGTTCCTGGTGGCTTCAGTTAAGGTTTGAGCACTGCTGAGTATCTGTGCATCTTGGCATCTCAGTTTGGCTTTCAGCACCTCTATTTCTGCTTCTTTTCAGACACTGGATACTGCTGTAATTGGTGGCTTTTTTGGCTTAGTTTTGTTGAGCTTTCACTTTTAATTTTCCTTTACATATAAATGGGCCACTAATCTCAAGAAAATAAACTTACAAGAGCTGTTTCATACGATCTTACCAACTTCATCTTCCTTGCACCAGGGTGCTGGCAAATATACATTCAATAAATGTTGGCATCCTTAGAGTATAAATATACATTGCATACTTTCTACAAGTCCAAGGCAATTTACCGAAACTGTTGGGGGGGGTGGAAAATCCAAATCTAAGAACACCAAGAGAGATTCAGTTTTAATGTCGCTTTCATCAGCCATGCTGGGTTACTTGGGATGTAAGAAGGGGTATTCCTGTGTCTGTTAACTTCAAAGGTACATAAGCTTTGCATCTTCTGCAGTTGTAGGTTTGAACTATCGCTGCTAGTTAAAATATTTTTTCTAATAACAAACCACCAACTTAATGCTTACCTGCTTGTGTGATAGTGTTTACAAGAAATCAGGTAGGTTAGCAGGTTTTATCCTTTCAGAGGTGTTCTGCTGGAACACTGGCAGCTGTAAATGTTGCTTAGGTTTTACTGAGACCCTGAAAGCCTGCTTATAGGATAATAATGGAACTGCTGTGACTTACAGAGCCTACACATGGTGTTTTCCTCATTAAAATGTGGCTGACATATAAGAGAGAAGATAAACGGATGCCAGATACAGCAGATGGATAACATTTATTACTAAATATCAAAACAGATTCCATGACATTGTCTTTAAAAAAGATAGGTTTGAAAATGTATCTTTCAAATAGTGGGAATTATGCGTGTTTCCCATTCCAAAATAACTGATCCTCTGTATCAGCAGTATTATCTGAATGACTGTAAACCTAATCACTTCCCTGAGGTCACAGTTTATAAATGCAGGCAGCAACAGGTAGCACTGTTATTTTAATGTAGCTATTTATGATTCTGTAGTTGTGCTTGCATCACTATAAACTGTAGTTTCAAGGAGCTATAAATTAGCCAGTATATGTTTAGTTTTAAATGTTTTTACACAAGGCCTCAGCCTAGGAGCTTCTTTCCTCCCATCAGTTTAAGAGGTGACTTATGTCATAGAAGAAAAAATATGAAACCCTTCTGAAATTGCTGTTCACTGGTTGTTTATGCTATGCATCTTTCTGAGCATGACTCTCGTGCATACATTAGCTGGGGTTCATCTGGAGTACACTTGGAGCACTTGGAGATATATGTAAGGGTAGCAGAGTTGTTGGTCTGATTGTAGTAAATCAGGTGCCCATTTTTCTGCTTCTTACAGAAAAATTCTCATCTCACCACAAACGCAGTTGAGAGCATAATCATTCTGACAGCACTGTCTCCCTCCCTAATTGCAAAGGGGAATTTGTTTAATGATGTGTGGTACAGACAGAAAGGCTTGAATCCCAGCCAACTGTTTTGAAAATAACACTGTTTCTAGGTAGTGATTAGATATTCTAATTATAAACACTGTGTGCTGGCATGTGTGGTGTCAGTTTTGATTGTTCTTACTCAAACACCAAAGAAGAACATTTAGAATGGGATTTTGCATTAATCTTTGCAAGAGTACTCCAGTAAGAATTGATGTGCTGGAGATACATGCCTCAGTGGACCAGTGCATCAAAACTACATTAAAGGTGCTATTAAATAAATTAATGAAAGAAGCCAACCCAAACCAGACTACCTCAACAGGTAAGCCAATACCTCCATCATGAAGTAGCACACAGTTGTCACTTGGTGTTTACTGGGGTTGCTTGTCCACTGACTATAGAATGCACAAGCTTATGGTAGCAGCATTTTACAATTTGTTTTCTTTTGTAGGAGAGAATTTCAGGTTTAATAAGGGCAGTGTCACGGGACCAAGTGGTGATTTGGTACTTTTAGCTGAATGGGTGTGCTTCAGAGCCCTTTGGAATGTCCTTCTCACAAATCCCATTTAGCATGTTGGTTGTACCCTGCACCTGTGAGCAAAGCAGTACTGGGTCAGTTAAGTCTGTGTTTTAGGGTGAGCCATGTCAGCATTTCACTGGCATTAACGTGTATTAACTTGACGGTTTAAAAAAATCATGTCCTATGTAATGTCTTGGTAATAGAATTTCCCTGTGGTGGATTTTTGCTGGTATGTTTATCAGGAAAATGCTATTTTCACCTCTGGGTATGCACACCTGTCAGAATAGGTAATACAGGATGTGTAATTAGAAAATGTGTCTTTCCAGTGTGCTGAGAGGCAGAGTATCTCGTACTGCTGTGGAATGCAAGTATTGGAACTGTCAAAGAAACAGAATCTAGTTGAACATAAGTGCTGCCTATATCTAAGAAAGTGTGTGTTGGAAAACTCAAGTCACTGCAGTGCTGTAGTCACCTTCAGTGAAGAGATTCTTGTTTACAGGTGTTTCAATATGGTGATAAAAGGTGTGTTGTGCAGAAACCCAACTCCTTACCGTACTTCTGTTTATTGTTCTCTTTTCCCCTCGTACCTTCTTGTTTTCAGAACGCTACCTTGGACTGTAAATTAACAGCAGCAGGATCTGGAGATAAGAGCTTTGACAAAAGCCCAACCAAAACCAGGCAGCCTCGAAAGGTGGATCTGCGGGCTCGGTACTGGGCATTTCTCTTTGACAACCTCCGGCGGGCAGTTGATGAAATCTATGTCACATGTGAGTCAGACCAGAGCGTGGTGGAATGCAAGGTAAGGCTCCAGCTGTTCTTCGCCTGTCTGGCTTTTTTTTGTATTTTAGAAAAAAGGTAAATGAGGAATTAGAGCTTCAGAAACATGTTACTTTTTCGTTTGTGTTTTGTGTAGGCTTTTAAATGGGAAAGCTGAGGACATACGTATTCCTATTTAAGAAAATGCTTTCATCTTGAGCAGGGACTGATTTTTGAGTGTATAAAACTTGTCGTGTTGTGTGTGATATTATTAGAGCTCCGTTTTTTGCTGAAATCAGATTTTGTTTATTGAGTTCTGATTTTGTTACTTTTGTGACTAAACACTGATTCATTTCTTGTTCCCGGTAATGTCTTTTACTGTAGGTGGCACTGTTGCAGTTCAGCCTTTTTTCACGTTCATTTGCTTCCTGTTAAGTGGCTTAATTACACACTCATCCCTTTCTGCCGTGATAGTTATCACTCTTCTCATTCCCCCTTTGCTAGGAAAGTGATTGGTAGTCGAGTGTAAGCAAGTCTGGTTGGAATGTCACTGTAAGACACTTCCCAGTTTCAAATA
Source organism: Tichodroma muraria (assembly GCA_013390105.1). Taxonomy (NCBI): domain Eukaryota; kingdom Metazoa; phylum Chordata; class Aves; order Passeriformes; family Sittidae; genus Tichodroma; species Tichodroma muraria. The sequence goes on along the minus strand of WAAG01002355.1, from coordinate 51,384 downwards.
ACCTGGATTTGTAGTAGCCTGTGCATCTGGTTCACATTTTATTATGATTTTCTAGTAGATCTGTAGCAATACCCTTGTCATTTAATAAAAATCACTCCTGCTTTGAAAATGGAATTTATCGCAAGCATTAAGAGAAGTTAAAATACATTATAAAAGAAATGCTAAAGATATGACTTTGTTTTTATATTAAACATGGCTGGAAACTCAACACATTCTGGAAACGATTATCTAATCACTGTAAAAAAATTCATATATCAATTTAAGTAAACTTTTTTCTTATCCTATGCATCTCATTCTCTGCTGTAATCAGACATGGCCAAATTGCTTTTGAGATTAGTGTACAAATACATTTCATTGAAAGCAGCTTTGAGAACTGAACAGTAGCTCCGAGACTTCCAAATCTCTGGTTGGTCTAACACAATTTAACATTTTGTTACTGAACTGTCTTCCTGCTCAGGAAACTTCTCTGTAGAATTTTTTGGTTTAAGAAAGTTAGCCAGCCTTGCATTGTAATTAAATTAGCATTTTAAATTTCTCTGACTGGAAGAACAGAAGCGTATTTGTATCATTATCACATATTTTGGGGGTTAGATATCGTTCAACATTTTAATCGTGCTGCTTGATCTGCTTTTGGCTGGGGATACTACGTAGCCCGAGTGACAAGTCTTCATTTTAGCAGACTCTTGACAGTGATGTATGTATCTGTGTGGATCAGGTTACTTGTTTGCAAAACAGAGGTGAAAAAAAGTAAAAATGAGCAAACAGGGCAGTCCAGTGTCAGATGATGTGAAACTTATGTAATGTTCACGTTACTCTTACCTTTCAAAAGATCTTTTTTCTCAGCACAAAAGTGTGCCTTACCTGAGCAGCTGGAATATGCATTTGTGCTGTGGTCTTTTGTCTGTGGGATTTTCTTTTACAGGTTATTGTTAAATGATGATTATTCTTTTGATAAATTACTATAATTTCTGTTAATTAAGATATGAAGTGTGAAACTGCTTAGTCTTGCAAATTATTTTTACTAATAATGTTTCTCTTTTATAAATTCTATTATTTGTGATTATTTATGGTGGTTTTGACAGATGCAGTCCAGTTTATCCCATTTTGACTGCTGGACATAGGCAGGAAATAATATTAAATAAGGAACCAAGATGGTCCCACTGCTAACCTTTCCTTCATATTTTTTTTTAAAGTGGTATTTTGAAAAATCCTTTCAATTAAGATAAATTCACGTTATCAAAAAAGTTCCTTAATTTTGACTTTATAAACTTCTGTCTTGGTCAAATGGGCAGGTGCTGTTTAAAGACTGTAGTTGTATAAATGTTGTCTTCTAAGAAGACCCGTGCGAAAATGAAATGTGACAACTTCCGGCATTTTAAACCTTCTGTTTAACCTGGTATAAAAGTGTTAGTTGGATTTTTTTTTGGTAGTTTGTGCCTTTTGCTCTCCTGTGTCCTTACTAGTTGTTGCAGTTTTATCGATTGCGTTGTCACCGAAGATGTTTGATGCTCCCCAGTGGGGCAGGGCTCTGGTGGCTCTTTGTGGTTGAAACTGCAGACAGAAGGGCTGTGGTGAGGATCCAAACAGTGGCAGTGTGTGTAAGAGGATCAGTGCTTGTGTGTAATTTCTCAGCTTCGGGCTCTGCTGAAGTTGGTATTCTGCTATTGATTTGGAATTGAGAACTCTCAAATCATGTATGTACATATATAGATATGGCTTTGATGCTTGGTGTGTAAAGGTGTAATGAACGTGGTTGAATTATTTCTGAAATAAATGAAGAGTTCTCAAGTTTAAGCATCATCTTACTGTACATAAATCAGCTTGTGCAATAGTAATAAAAGATTAGATACATCTTAGCAGATATGGCTGTAACCTTCAACATTTGAAATGCAAATTGTGTGGATATTCTCTACATTAGCTGGGTTTCTGTGTGTCTGATGTTTATATGAATATTTTACCTACTGTTTTCTAGGTCTGGGTGGCAAGTGTAGGCAGAGCAGAAATGGTAATGCCTTTAAATCTCCTGCTGTATGATAAAAGGTATTAAGACCAAAAGATTTGTAGGTGGATGAAGGCAGATTCTGTAGTCAGTTTTGGTTAATGCAACTGGTGTCTTCAGCTGCTCTTCTTCTGTGGTGTTTTCAGCTGTCTCAGCAACTGAGTTTGCATTTATATGTGTGTGTGTAGGTATATATAAAAAGAAACACTACACACTTACCTAAATCCTTTATTGGTAAAGTTCGAGCAACTGGATCCAACAGCTAATGATACAGCAAGTGTAGAAGAATATTGAACTACCTCTAATTTAATTTTGGAGGTTTTTTCCTCCAAGAATGAATGAACAGCTTCAGCTGTTCTTTTCCTTTCAAAAAAGCTGAAATATATCATGTAAAGATTCAGTTCTGTACTCTTTTTATGTTGCTATTTAGCATTACTTAAAGCTTGTACAATCTTTTATCTTTTTGCCTAACATTAGTTTCTGGTGCATTTCTGGAAGGTTTTGGCCTTTTCTTGTTTCTGAAGCTTACAGATACATTCTTAAATCAGTCTGGTTTGGTGAAAACAGTTTAATTTTGCTTGAGATTCTTATTTCCTCTAACGAAATGGAAAATCCAGCAGTGGAGTTCTGTTCTGCTTCTCACAAACAGCACAAGGTGAAGAGGTGGGTAAAGACTTTTAATGAAAGTTTAGAGATGTTGCATGATGCTCCTCTGTGAAAGAACCAACTGAATCAACTTCAGTTAAGGCCTTTGGGTCTGGGGATGCCTGTGAGAGGGTTCGAGTCGATTGAGGCCTCCCTGAAGCAGAGGGGAGCCTGCAGGGTATGCGGGTTCCACTGGTGTCACTCTCTCCACGAAGGCTGGGACCCCTGCTCATGCAGCCGATGCATTGATGCATTGCTGGCGTTTGGGACAGCCAGTACTGCAGCTGGAGTGGGGCAGAAGTCGTAGCATTCACTCACAAAAACACCTTCTAGTTCCAAATTTGGGGATATTTACTGAGAGTATATGTCTTCCTAAAAACCTAACCTCTGGCTATATTGTGGCAGTCCGTGCCCAGTGAAAAATCTGTGAGCATTCCTGCTGCCTCTTTTTGGACGTTTACTTTTTCATCATTATCATCTTCCACAGATGAGTCAACAGAAAAGGACAGGAAAATGGGTTCATGATCAAGCATTCAGTCTTAAAGATGAAAAGGGATGAGGTCTTCCAAAATGGTGATCTATTCTGAAAAGCCAGCATGTCTTTTAGTTGGCAGTCTGGGTATCCCTGTTCCTGCCTCTCCATCCTTTCCACCAGACATATATGTATATATATGTGTGGGTGTGTATTTAAATTTTGTGTGATTAAGTCCCTGCACGTGCCACTGCATTAATTCTTCTGGAGAAAATTTCCTTTGGAAATGGTTGTGGTCCTTTGGAGCTCATCCTTGTCAGGCAGGGGATTGTGGCTACCGTGTCGAAGGTGCATCGATGAGGAGCAACCGAGGCCAGATGTGGTGCATTAAACACTTGGATCTAGGAGACCACGTGCTTACTTAAAATATTATTTGTCACATACTGAAGTTGATAAAGGGAGAGTCCTTTGTCTAGAGGAGCTGCTTCCTTTCATCCTTTCCCAAAGCTTAAGAGTTGCTCTGACAATGACATTGGTTGAACCAGCCCCAGAGCTGGCTTTAATTGTCTGTGGTTCATTCAACTGTATGGAAAGGCTACAAGGAATTTTTTGAAGCAATTTTTGTGTCAAATTAATGAAACACCCGGTTAACCTTGAAAACATACATTTAAAAAAAGAAAGGAGGCGCTTAGTTTGTGTGCTAAAAGCATGCTCCAGTGTTTAAAAAACGGAGTTCATTTTGGTAAATACATAAACTAGAATATTCAGTATAGATAACGAAACAGCATGAAGTAGGTATGGTTTGTAAAGTGGAACCCATATTTCTAGCTTGGCTAATAAGCTAAAGTACAGATGTGGTGACTGAGTTAATTTCCTTGATGCATTTGCTACTGTTTTGGGTTGGAGTAACCTTAAAATCCTGCAGTCTTCCATACTTCCCTGCTTGCCTCTTCCTTGTTTGGAATGGGAGAATAAATGCATGAAATGATATTTCAGGGTGGTTCAGGGATTTCTGAAGTGCACTTCCGTTCTGAAGGATTACAGTGGGCCTGTCTAGGAGTCCCAGCTGAGGATTGTTTGATGTAGCTTCTCTTGAAGATCTTTGTTGATTACAAAGTAATTAATAGGATCACCTAGCTGAAGAGACTAAAGTCCAACTTTGAGATGAATACATGGCAACCAGAGTAATCAATGAAAGCTGGAGAAAAGAAGGGAAAACAGGAAAAGAGACATGCAGAACCGTTGATCAGAGAACTGACAAGAACAGAGAGGAAAAGGTAACAGGAGTTACATTGTGGCTGGTTTGAGTTTCATGTCACTGATTTTCCTTGAAGGTTGTTTTTCAGCAGTATTGCTTTACTATTTAGTTCAAGCTTTCTCTTTAAAAACCGTACAGGATGGATGTGACCTTGAGAAATAATGAGATACAGAATTGTTCCGACTCCAGTGCAGCCGCAGTGTGGCCCATAAAGGTTCCTTTTTGTCAGCGGCTTCTCGAGTGGTGCAGGTTTGCCCTGGCTCAGCAGCGGGGTGTGGGAGCAGCCGCGGGATGGATCCGGGAGCCCCGCCGGGATCCGGTGTCAGAGGACAAAGGGCCGGCGCCGCCCGGCCTGCTCTGCGCCGGCCCCGGGCTCCCTTACAAACCAATCGAAGCCGCTGCAGCCGATTGGGAGCTAATTGGTAATTTTAGCAGGACATCTATATGGAGTTATCTGCATGCCTGCAACGGCGCTTTCAGAGCCACTTTTGTTCTGCTCCATCCTGCTTGACAGAATGGCCCTCATGGCTTTAGGGAGAGAGATGTGCATCAGTGAGTATGGGGCCGCTCCAGCTGCTTGTCTTGTTTGTATTCCCTTGTTCATAAAACGTGGCTCGGGTTACAGCTGCATGGGTCTGCTCTGATCATTTCTGATAATGTGGAGCTAAACATTCCTTAAAATAGGTTAAACCATTTATTGTGGTTTTTTTTCCTGTGCCAGCTATCTTCAGAAATATAACTGATATTCACATTGATTCCTTTTTTTTTTTTTTGTGAGGAATATGTCAGTGGCTGACTTGAAAAGTAAATGATTCAGAATTAAATTTTGCTTTCTATGCTCTCATTGTTAGTAACAGTCAGCACAACTTAGTACGGGCTAACCTAAATGGACACGAATTGGATTAGAAAGCTGAAATTTTATTAGTGGAACTGAAAAAAGAACTGGCTGAAACACTTGACTTGTTCATTTCTTGTAGCAGACTTTACTTAAGAATTATTTTGGTGCTGTAAACCAACTGCTTCGTAAGAAAGATTTCTGTTAGCATTTGTGGGGAATATTTCAAAACAAAGAGCAACTTCTGCATCAGCAGTGGGATCCTGTTTGATTTCCCTGGTGTCTGACTTTGTGATGCCTTCCCCTTACAGCAACCAGCATATGCTCTGTATGTGTCATAAAGAGTAGTTAAAAGGATACTTATGTCAAAACTGAAGCTGAATTTCAAAGTTAGAGTTGAATGAAATGGATATTGATCCATATGATTTTATATGAAAAAGCAGTTTGCATATGCTAGAGGTCCTTTTTCTGTTAAAAGGACAATTAAAAGTAAAAATGTATGGGATGTGATGTTACAGAAATGTGCATTAGTTACCTGGACTGTAGGAGAGTGTTCTTACTGGTTTTGGTGTCTAAGTTTTTACTGTTAAAATTTGTAGTTATACACTTAAAACCCAATACCTTCTCATTTGTAGTTGTTCCCAAAATTTCTAAGTAATAATTATTTGCTTTGAGCAGAAAATGTATCTTATTACCAGCAAGAATGACTTTGGCATAGTAAAGAACTTGTGAAACAGCAACATTTTGTCATTAGTGTTTTTCCTTAGACCATAAAATTATATCTGTACTTTATATTCTGCATGTGAAGCTCATTTAAGTTTCACAGAATTCAAGCTTCATTCATGGATTTTGATTACTTTCAGCACAATGTGGTGACAGAGTACAGGACACATTTGTCTTGGATAGAGTAGTTATGAAAGCTGCACTTTTTGACTGACATGAGCTCAAACTCCCTCCCTTAGAAAGGCATTCCTGGGCTTTATTGGTGATAATCAGCTTTGCTGAGGAGGTGCCATACCTCTGTGTGTGTTTTGTCACATTCAGTCAATGATTTTTGAGTTTATATGTGGAATACAAGGAATTGCTCCTCTCCCTGCCAGTGGCAGTAGATAACTGTAGTTTGCTCAGGGAGCACAACTGAGAGTTCCATTATATTGTGTTTTGATCTGCTTTGCAGTGAAAAACTGGTGCCATTCACTGAGTAGAGGCAACTTACCTTGAATTTTTCATTGCTTCTGGATGTAATCTGACTTTACTATACATACTGCACTCTTAGGTTTGTGCCAGCTGGGTATCAGTAGACACAGTCAATAACTTCTCAAAGTTAAGGATGTTTTAATCAGAAACAAGTCTCTTCAGCCACTGCCATTTTGTCTGTGACTTTCTTCCTGGTGTAGTGTGAAGTTAATTTATATATCCTTTTGTAATTTTAATTTGTTAGTTGTTTAATTTGTTTTAATTTGTTTAATTTTAAATTTAATTTGTTTTAATTTGTTAATTTTAATTTTAAAGTTAATTTTATTTGTTAGAGACCAACACGTGGTTCCAGATTCAAACTACTTCATCAAGATTTCACAGATCCTGAGTAAATCTCCAGCATGCCCATATCATTTCTGACCGTGTTTGTTTAATCCCACCCAGGTTCTGATGCTGTTGCCTTTGTGTAGTTTTGTCTACTTCTACTTCACAAACAGATTAATTGTGATATTTTTAGTCTTCCACAGACCTGTTAGGTTTTATAGAGTTTTGCCTTCTTGGTGCTGTATGTCCAGCATATTTTAAAAGATAACTCTGACCGAAAAAGGGACGTAAATAATGAAACAGGTGTCCTTATATGTACTAAGAATTATTTTCTTGCACATGTTGCCATTTTGTCTTTATGCATTGATGCTGACACAGATCTTAAAGAATGTGCAGATCTTATTCTTAAAAAAAAAAAAAAATCTATTTTTTTTTTTTTTTTTTTTAGGATAAACGTTTTAGTGATTGTTCACATAAAAATCTTAATTATCTGGGCCTTCTTATTTTCAGGGGTTTTCTTGGGTTTATTTTTAATGAGAAAGCTAAATAGTAAATGTCCTTCTTTCTTTTCCGTTCCTTTATTGGGGTGGGGGATTACTTTTTAAATAGATAGTGATGTGATGGTTGCTTTTCAGGAAGTCCTGATGATGCTTGATAACTATGTAAGGGACTTCAAAGCATTGATTGATTGGATACAGCTACAGGAGAAGCTAGAAAAAGCTGATGCTCAAAGCAGGTAATTAGATTTATACTTCTTTAATCTACAGAGAGAGTAAAGTTCACAGTAAACTTCATTTTCTAGCAGAGATTCAGCAAAGAGAACCAATTTTCCTTTTGGACAAAATGGGTGTGAGGACATTTTATGTGCATTGTCACTGTCACTTAGAGGGTATTTCCAGTCCTTCCCTGATCTTCTCCTTTTAAATGGTTGGTTTGATGCTTTGCTCTATACTGGAATTCGAAATAAACATTTACTCTTGAGAAGAGGCATTATTTTTGACGTGGGTCTGGCTGATAGGGTTTGGAGTTGGTGTAGAAACAGTTGTTAAGATAAATTATTAAATTCAGCAGGGTTCGTTAGCACTTAGAGCATTTGTCAGTTCTGGTTTTGCTTTGAGGTGATAGAGGAAGAGTTATTGTGAATTGTATTTTTATACTTTCCTTTCCTGGGTTTGCAGACCTACTTCACTGGCTTGGGAAGTAAAGAAAATGTCTCCAGGACGCCACGTGATCCCAAGTCCATCCACAGACAGGATTAGCGTGACATCAAATGCTCGAAGGAGTTTAAATTTTGGGTATGAAACCAGCTAAGAAGTTTATTGAAGCTAAAATAAAGATTCATACTATTTTTGTACAGTAACCGATGTATTGTTTTGTTGTTTATTAAATCATATAAGCAATTATTTGCATTCCTAAGAGACAAGCTCATGATCTGTAAAGGAAAATCCTATCAAGGATTTACTTTTTCTTGACTTTGTAATATATTTAATTACTGGTCATTACAAAGACCTGAAGATAAAATAGTGTTAGTGTATTTCGTGTGATCTTTTTAGTACTCTCTTCTCTCTACAGCACGAAGGTCAAAACATCTGCAATTGGCATTTTAAAATTGCCAGTGTGTGCAATGTGAAAGGCCATCTGAGTGAGCAGAAGGAGACACAGGTCAGAAAGAGGCAGCGTAAAGTGAGATTATGATGATTCTGATGTGTGGCAAAACTGCTGCTAGTTCAAATGTAGAGCATGTTATATATGACAGTAAAGCGTCTTGTTGAAATGAAAATGTCTGAAAGCAGTTCAACAAAAATGTGCATAGATTTAGAGCAGCACTGTCTGGTGCTGTCTCATTCTGGAGAGCAAGGATGTGTCCAGTTGAAATCTTTCTCGGGGTGTGAGCTGTAGTTCCTTCAGGTTTGCTGGGATCTAGGGAGCACACTGCCCAGTTTGCTGAGTGGGTACAGTGTCCTCAGCAGAGATGTGATACTGGACTGTTTGGTCAGCACTTCTGAGGATTGAGCTCTCTGAAATTATGCACATCAAATATTTCTACAAAAATACTACAAAGTGTGTTTGGTGTAGGCCTTGTCTAGGTGAGGCTGTTGCTACCTACCTGACATCACCAGAGGTGTCTGCTGAAATCCCTGGTAGTGGGGAGAAAATATGCACAAGCACTCAAATGAAGCACTAGAATCTGGTGGAAGTCAATGCTCTTTTACTATTATTAGAACATAACAGCTCAGCACAATTAGTTTTTCAGCTAAGTCTTGTTTGGCTGTAATTACATGTTGCTATTGCTGCTGGAGTGGTTTTGTTCACAATCCCAGGGCCATGATTAGCATCTGTGTGTGTTAGAGCAGGGAACAGCAAGATGAGTTTTCTGTCCTTCACACTGGCAAACTTTTCTTCTGTCTTAGTCCACTTGTGTGTCTCAAAGCAAGGCAGCCTCAGAGAGCTACAATATTTTGTGTGTGTGAGAGAAAATAGGATGGAAAATAAGGGCAGAGACATACTTGGTGCTACAGAAATTTTTGGCAGAGTGCTGGTAGTTACTAGAAAAGGAATAGGGGGTAGAAGAGAAGGTAGTGGTGTACCTCTGTAGAAATTAATGATTCATACCTGTTGTCATCTTCATATCTTCCCCAAAGCAGTGTAGAAGAAGTAGGAAAAGTACAGAAACTAGAAACAAGGACAATCAGAGGTATCCAACAGCATTGATGCAAAAAGACAAGAATTTGGAGAAGAGGTAACAGGGAGGGTGTGATAAATAAAATCACTTCTGTGAATGATGAGTGGGAAAATTCTGTTCATTATTTTTAATGAAAAGGAGTTGGGAGTACTAAATGGTCAAACACCAGACTTAAAATGATGAGAGTATTTTTCAAGACTTAGTATGTAGAATTTCTTGTTATGCATCGCTTTGGTTGCCAAAAACATTAATGCCTTCAGAAATTAGTATCACAGAGATTAAATTTCATCTTGTTTATTAAAAACAAAGATTTGTTGAGCAAATTACAACGACTTTTCAGTGTAAATTGCTGCAGCCTGGAGAGTTTTTCAAAGGAGAAGTAGTTCTGTACGGGGCTGTTGTGATAGTCTCTGACAGACTCTGATAAAGCTTTCTAACCATTCTGTTACTTGATCAGACACTAAAAAGAACTGTGACTTTCATTTAGGAACCCTGCAGTGACCATTTCTGCAACACGCCTGACTCCTTCTGGTGTGAGTTGGGCTGATAAGGTAAAAGCCAACCATGGAACTAAAGCTGCCAATCCTGAGCTGGCAACAGCACAAGCCTGTCTGGTACCTCCTGCACAGAAATCACTGCGGAAAAATGGCAAGTCCCCTTCAGTGGCTTAAGTTATTTTCTCAAACTCTGTGGTATAAAGTGAATTCAGAATGTGATGACCTATGTTCTAAGCAAAATTAAACCTAGTTTTGCAAGATGCAATGTTTAAATTCAATATAGAGATAAAAGATGCATGCAGCCTTACAGTTAAGTTTGAGATGAAAGTGTGTTTTCATGTCTGGTTACATTCTGCTGTATTTTTGCTAACTAGAATTTGATCTGTTAAAATACCAGTTCATAACATCCGAGAAACAAAAGATCTTTGGTCACAAACTGCCAATCTAACTGACTGCAAGCTGTGATGATTTAACAGTATAAAGAATAATGCATATCCAGAAATCTGGGAAAAGCTTAAGATAGTTTTATATGTCCTGGGGAACGTGCTATTAAAACTGTGCTGAAGTAACAATTGAGCCACATTTAGTTATGAATTGTTTCTCTAAAGATGCTCCTTGGAGAATGCTTGATTCAGGATCTTTTGTTCTAGAAGAGATTGGTTTAGTTGCAGACATACAAAAACTACCATTTGGTTTATAAAATTAATTTCTTTGCGCAGGATCCCTGAGATTGTCTTCAGAAATGCATTTTTAAAAAATTTATTTTCTTCATATGTGATCTCAGATGACTTTCTGCAAAACCATCAGGCAGGATGTAGAAATGGATATTTTGAAAGAAAATTAAACGTGCTTTTTTTTTTCTTTTTATTTTAATATAAAAAAAAGCTCCAGTAAGTGCATGTATCAATTTAAGATAGTTGTATGTTCAACCTAGGAGTAGTACAAACCATGTATGGTGACTTGCAGACTCGTGGCATGTTATGGAAGTAGAACTCCTCGTCCAGAGCTCTTGCAGTGTAAGGTGAATGAGTTCAGGAGTGGATTCCTCTGCTAGGAGCATCAAAGCCACACTCCAAGGACAGTGGTTGGAAGGGGGATCCGTGGCTGCTGCTTGCATGAGGGAATAGCTTGCTGTGTATTTGCAGCTATTACACAGCAAGCTGTTCCCTCATGCAAGTTGCATGAGCTGCTTAGAGAGTTGCAGGAGCTGCTTAGAGAGCAGGAGCTGTTTGAGTTTTCAGCACTATCATTGGTGTGAAATTCACTTTTGAGATATGCCAGTAGTTGCAGTTACTCGAAATGAAAGCTTTTTCTGGTTCTTATCGCTCATATTAGAGTGACAGGCTCCCAGCTGTTGCTAAAGTACCTTTATTAGGTGTTCCTGTGCCTATGGAGAATGTTATTAGCTACTCAGGGAATACAAGTGATGTGTATTTCAATATGGATAACGTATTTTAAAGGGCTAAGAGGAAGACAAAAGACTTTATCCTTACATTACTTTCAGAGGCTTTTAGAGGGCTGAAGAATCAGTGTTGTGCTGTATTTTATTGAATGTTACTTGCAGCTGATGAGCTCCAAAAAGAGAGAAGCCCCTTAGGTCCTGTAGTACTGGCCTGCAGATGTTCAGTAATCTTCAAATGAAATGTACAGTGCAATCCAGACTTGAAACATTTCATTTTAAGAAATAAGAGTCATTCCTCTAGACTTGGTTTATTCTTAAGAATCTCTAATTGCTGACATTGAGCATTGGAGAATTTCAGTGATTTTCTCGTGGCTGAGTTGTTATGTTTTTAACAAATGGAGTTCTCTGCAGGAGCATGTTGTCCTTTGTGTGGGAGGTGGAATCACTTTGGTAAGATCCAATTATCCCCACTGATGAGAGCACGAGAAAATCTGAAGTTATGTGAAGGGAGCCACAGAGGCTCTTCCCATGCATTATTGAAGCAGCTCTGAGGCTCGTGTGTCATCTGCTCTGCCCCTTGCCCAGCTAATGTGCTGTCAGCTGTTTGGTGCACGGGGACCCTGGGGGAAGGATTCCCCTGCCCCCTGTAATGCTCCCTTGCCCACCCAATGCCCAGCTGGGGCTTACAGACACAGGATTTCCCCAGACACTTTTTCTCCAGGCATTTCCAACAGCGTTATCGTTTGGTGTCACAATGGTTTTGTGATGTGGATGAATGGTATGATACTGTATCTGTTTCATGGTTGATGCAATTTCCAAATTTAACTAAGTAAGCCCTTAGGGAGAAAGAAAATGCATTATTTTTCCGTATAGTTCTTTAACCTTTCCTTTTCTGAATGCATAATTAAATGAGGTTAAATCATCTTATCTCATTTCCCTCATTAAACTTACTGTTACCCTCAATATTTTAATGAATTTAAAAGAACTGTCTTTCATGCTTGAGTGTTTTTACAATATGAAATGTAGTCTGTTCTTACTGTCTAAGCTGTTTCTGGTCATGAATTCTCTAGTGCCTGTGGTAAAAAGTGAGATGGGTTATAAGTTTAGAGTGCATATTAGAAATGGAAGTAAATGTTTACAATTAAAATAATTATTTCAGAATTTAGGACAAAGAGCAATCTAGAACATATAAACTTCTCAGAAATACTAGGTTTTTTTCTGTTGCCAGTTATTACTATAATTATCATTATCATCTTTCTTGTCTGAATTGCTTGTGTCCACAGCTGTGAACAGATGTTCTTTGTAATGTAGCTAAGACCTTGCAGGGTGTCGAGCCCTCTCAGGCAGCTGTCCTGGTTTGGGCTCAGATGGGGCTGAAGTTTAATTCTGTGGGGGTTTGGGCAGGATGTTACTGGCAAGTAAATTTTTTAGAAGGGCTGTGCATCTCCTGAGGCAGAACCCCAGGAGTTTGCACACAGGTGCCTGGGTTTCTGTTTGTGGTGCTTCCAGTGAGCTCCTTGGCCAGTTCTTCCAGATGGAGCAACTTCCCAAGAGCCTGGTGGCTGGGAGGGCCCTAAGATAGCAGATTGTCACGTCCATGTAACACTAGAGCAGGCAGGGACAGCCAAGTTCACATGAAACTCGAGAATGATCAGAGTAGGCAAATGAATTATTCATTTACAAAGCTCTTGGAGTAATCAAACCCAGCATGTGATACGTAGCCTGTGGAGATGGCTACTGGGCTATGAGAATTCCAGATGCAGGGAAAAAATATGGAGGAAGATTGAGCCTTACTGAGTATTAACTTTGTCTGTCATTAGATGTGATCTATTGTCAATAAACATATTAGCTTTGCAAACTCTTTAAAACGTGCCTGGAAGTGACTGAATCCTAAACTGCCTGGTGAATTAAAATGAACAGAATCTTCTGGGGCACTGTAATTGTCAGGTGGCATCACACTGTTAAAATCCAGGTAGGTCAGGAGGCTGAAAACATACATGCATTAAAAATTACTTTGTGTTTAAAGAAGTCACCCAACAATATTCTTTCAAATGCAAGTATTTCTGGGCTATTAAAGTGCTTGGTTGAGTCTTGGGTAATAAATACGAATCTGACAGTGGACAAATGCAAATTGAAAATTGAACATGTATGGCTTCTATGAAGAGATTCATTCTTACTTTAGTAAGTGTGATTATGGTTTTTCTCTGTTCTGAATAATTTTATTCTGGTTAATTCTATCATTTTAGACTACTGAGAAATATGCCACAAAGAGCAATGAGACAAAGAGCAACTAGGCAAGACAGGCAAGATTATTCTTTTTTGGTAGAATAAACTTTAGTAGATATTAGTAAAAGATATTAGTACAATTATTAAGATACATATATATGATTAATATATCTTATTGTCTAGATATTAGTAAAATCATGTTTAGGTAGTAAATGCTACAAAAGGGTATCTTCCATCCTTTTAATGTAGAAAAGATGCTTTTATGTAAAAGGTGACTTCAGTTTTCAGAACAAATAGAAGTGAAGTATTTCAACAATTTTGTTTTGCAAATGACAAGCAGAAGGAATTGCAACCCAAAAGTTTCTGCAGTAAAGCAGTGGTGGTTTATTGGTTGATTTTAGCAGTTCTTCTGAACAATCTCTGTTGTCTGGTACTTGCCAAGGAAATTTCTTGGCCATATTTTGTCCTAAGCCAGATACAGCAGAGTCTTTGTGGTCCCATCACTTACTAAAGTGAGTGGGGTGGGAATCCTTGAGTCCTTGAGCAGTCCTTGTCCCACAGGGTGCAGAGCCAGATGCTGCACAGGCTGGGAGCTTTCTGCAGTAAATCTGGCTGTGATTCCTAGGGAATTAAGCCCTGTTCCCTGGAGAACTGCTGGAGTTAAGATTGTCCCTGAGAGGGCAATATGTTCCCATCACTAGGTCCTGTAGGTGACGTTTTTTCTGTATGAAGAGGAAGAAATGGAAAGAAGGCCAAAGTTGCTACAGGGATCAAATGGGAAGTCTGTGGCAAAGGAAAATGTAATTGGTGGGTTTTTTGGCTATTTTTGACTGGTTTTTTATCCCTGTTTCTGGTCAGTGGGACACACTGAAATGTGTGCCAATGCACATGAGGGGCAGGCGCATAGAAAGGCTTTCTGCACGCTCTGGTACCAGCAGTGATCTGAGGAGATCAGCCATTTTCATTCCCGCAGTTTGGGAATTTTGTTTACTTTAAAATACACAGTAATTTTTCTAGAGTGAAACAGTCTCAATAGTAAAATGCCAGATTATTTTTTTGCTGGTCTGTCATTACCAGTGTCATTAAGGTTTGTGAACAGTTACATAGTTACATAAAAACAGCTGTTGCATGAGCTGCTTAGGGAAGATAAATTCCAGTACAATCCTGTCAAATTCCCTGGTAACTCAGGATTTACACCAGCTGTTGGGCCAGGCTGCTGTGTTTCATCCTGAGATGTTCAAAGAACCCAACAGTGAAATGAGCAGTGTTTGTAAAATGCTGGAAGCCAAGGGCAGCAAAGGTTGAAAGTGCCACTAGTTCTGGTTTTGGCTCATTTCCAGTTCACTGGTTACTGCTGCTGTTGGACATCAGTTCAAGTCCACCTAAAGGCTCTTTAATCCAGTTCATATGTTAAACCTTAATGTTTGAGCTCCAGCTCTGGTCTTTATGCCTGAGCTACATGACCATATTTTTTAGTAAAAACCTTAGAAATACCCAGAGAATCAATTTTTTATACAAGTTGTATTCTAGATTATTACCCTCTGTAAAACAGTGTTGGGATTTTTTGCATCTTTACTTCTCCAGGTAAAAGTCATCTCCTGCACCCTTCCTCTGCTTTCATGTGAACAATTTTAAAAGCAGCTTTTGCCAAAAGTATGTTGGACAATATATATGTAGTTAGTTCTTGAGATTTTTTGCAAGGATTTTTGTTCAGCAAATAGGCCTGAGTTTACCTTTCACACTTGTGAATTGTACTGTCAGGCTTCAAAAAATCACTTACAGTTGTTTCGTGATACATGGGAAATTACATGCTGCTATTAATTGCTGGCCACAAAAATGTTACATAAGGAGAAGGGGTTCACCTCGAAATCTAGAAATCTGGTCACACCTATGATGCTTCAGGCAGCAAATGTAACTTTAAATGGTTTTCAAGTATGCACTGATACCAGAAATGTTGATCAGAAAGTTGTATATAACAGCGACATAGAAATCAAAGTAAATTGAAGAAAACTGCTTTTCTATTTTTTCCCCTCGGTTTGCAGTCCCATTGTAGCAATATTTTGCTCTTTCCTGGAGTCCAGGAAAAGCAGTTTTCTAAAAGCTGACACCAATTATTGTATTTCTGCTATCAGTGTGAAACAAATAGAAAAAGAAGTAAAGAAAGCACTGGCAGAATAGTAAGGTTAGTAAGCCACATTTCTGCTTTCCGTGCTAAGTCGTGCGATTATGTCTGTACTTGCACTTTCACAAAAGGCCTCTAATGTTACTGTTGCTGCAAAGAAGAGCAAGTGTGGTTGTTTTATTGTGCTTTACCACCCCGTGAAACATCAGGGAGAAAGCATGGCAAGCTTAAGTACACGTTGCCATTTCCCACACCTTTTTGTGCCCGAGTAGGTTCACCCTGCAGTAACAGAACGTGTCCCGTGGAGTTCTCTCGTGTCTGTAATACCAAGAGCATTCCTTGAAGTGAAAAGCTTTGCTGAAGAATATTTCATTGGTTTTTTTGTTTTGGTTTTTTTTGGTATTGATTTTTAAAGAGAACATTTTTCTCCCACAACCTGTGTAATACTGTAATAAAACAGTTGTTTCTACTGCTTCTATTTATAAGTGTTCCTGTCTGGGAACGGGGGGTGATTTTTCACGTAGATCGAAAGGATCCGGAGGGCTGGGAAACAGTTCAGCGTGGAAGGCCCGTTCGAGCTCGATCCACAGCTTTGGCAACAAAAGCTCCTGTAGCTGCAGAATCACTGAAGTCCAGAGGTGACAGTGACAAAGAAAATGTGATTTCACCACCAGCAGAAAACAAGCGTGGGAGTTCAGTCATTGGTGGCACTGCGTCCGAAAGCACGAAGCTGGTGCAGGAGGATCCTCTACATCACTCTGAGGGTCTCCCTGCTGAAAGGACACAGGTCAGGACATAATTTTGTACCATTTCTTAACCTTAAATCTTGCAATTTTTTCTTCAGAGCATTTTCTAAAAGTGGTGTTGGCTCGAGCTTTCATAAACTAAACAGATTGGAAAAGGCTTTTAAAATAATGGTTATTTCAGTTACATTTATGGAAATGTGGTAAGATGTCAGCACAAATTGGCGAATAAAAATTAGGATGATGTGGACAGCTTTTCCATGTTTTCCAAAAAGTCAGCATTCAGCACATCTCTTACATAGATTTCAGGTGGAAAGGTCCAACTTTTGCAAGGTAATGAGCACCTGAAATAAGTGCAGTTACTTGCATCGCTCACTGTTGTTGCCAGGTATTTCCTCAAAATTTGACTCGACTTTAAAAATCAATACATTCCATTTTGTTGATTTTGCAAATGCCTCTTGTTAGTTCACAGGCTCGGAAGCCAATGGGAGCACTGGCACAGCATTGCAAGGGGTTTCCTTAGAACCAGCTCCTGAGATGCCTCTAGTTCTTACCAGTACTGACTGCAGTTCAAAACCTCTGCAGATGAATGAAGCCTCCCCCCAGAGCACTGACACTACAGACTGGCATCAAACGGAAAAAGCGAAATCTGAAACTGAAATGGATCCCTCAGATATTTCGAATGTGAGTGCTGCCAGATTGCTAAGAAATCTCGTAAGATTTGGGAGTGAATAATAAATCTAAGCCTTAATTTTCTTGATCTGTGTTGCACAGTGTTTACTGTTAGCTGTATGTAAAAACTGTAGAAAAATCTATGAGGTACTTACTGTAGGAAAAGTAAATTGTTGCACAGATACTTTTGGTTATAGTTTAATTCCAGTAAAGTTTCAGAACTTAAACTAGAAAGATAGAAATTATTTTATGCCAAAGTTATTTGGAATAAATAGATCTGTGCTCTCATTACTTCTTTTAATAACGTTTGTGCTAATTTTTCGTTTCCTTCCACTAGCAGTCATTTTAAGTCACACTCTCATTAAAGTCTTCTTCAGTTTTGCTCATCATTCAAACTGGAAACACATGGGATATCAAAATTCTATTAGAAACAAAGTCAGACCTCTGCCTTTTAAGACTCTCTGAGCTGCTCTGCTGGGTCTTTCTTTACAGCAAGCAATTTGGAGGAATGCCATTCTTAAAGCAAAAAACATGAAGTCAGTTTTCTGGTTTTATCTGGCTTCCCAAAAAGGCTGTCCTTTCCTGTCTGGAGAATTCTGCAGGTCTCAGGGTGTGTCTGCTTCACTGGGATTCTCTAAGTGGAGAGTTGCAGAAATGTTACATAAAATCCAGGTTATACTTTCAGGTGCTTTGTTTTGCTTTGGGTTTTTAGGAATTTGGTTTTGGTTTTGTTATGTTGTGTCAGAAACTAGATTAAAATTCTGATTTGCAGAAGTTTTCCTGTAAATCACTTGCCCTTTAACTTTTGCAAACTGGAGTCCTGCTAGATAATTTCCAAGCCAAGTACCTGTTTGCTTTTAGAGCAGATTTCAAGCATCTCACTCACTAACATTGTTTCAGATGCTCAATTATTAACAGTTCAGGGTGCTGCCAGGTTGGTGGGATCTGTGTCTCTTGGAAGCATTTTACTGCTCCAGATCAGACTGCTTTAAACACCAGTTTGTGTATTATGGCACATTGTTTGGTACTGGAGTGGTAGTGGACAGGTTAATGCTGGACACTAGAGAAGGGAAAGACAATCAGCATATCCAGGCTTACATTTTTGCCCCACTCTTCTGTCATTCATGTTGGAAAACAAGTACAGCCTGAGATTCCATTGTATTAACTACGGTAAAGTTTCCAGATCCAGCTCATGCAGATAATTTCCATCTTTAAATAATACTTTGGGGCATGGTTCCTTTTGTAGAGGTAACAGCATGGCACGTGCTCATGTCTCAGACTATGCCTTGCTTAGTCCCTAAGAGTAAATATTTAAAACAGTAATTACTGGAGAACTCTCTTTGTGCTTTTAATGACAGTATTTGTAGAATAAGTTTTTGAAATATGCGAAGAATTAATTTCATAAGTGTTTCATGTAGTTATTAAATGAGTTAATAGTTGCTAACACTTGTCAGTGGGGTTTGTATTTTCAGCTGCCTTCACAAAATATATCAGTAAAAAAACTATAAGTGAAGAGAAGTTGAACAAAATACCTTGTAATGCATGTTAACTATGTAGAATCCTCCTTTTTGTGCCTGCTACTGATTTTGGTGTTTTTCCTGGTATTGTGTTTCCTCCAGTCCATGGCAGAAGTCCTTGCTAAGAAAGAAGAGTTAGCAGATCGGCTGGAGAAAGCAAATGAAGAAGCCATTGCCAGTGCTATTGCAGAGGAGGAGCAGCTAACCAGAGAGATTGAGGCAGAGGAAAACAATGACATTAACATCGAGACTGACAATGACAGTGACTTCTCTGTGAGTGTCCAGTTCATTGTACTGTACCCAGATTCAAGCTTTGTTGTCAGTGGAGAATGAATATAGAATTTGTTAGCGTTTGTTGTGGCGTTGACGTAACCTGCTGGACGTGTGAAGCAGTGCCATGTAATAATTATCCCATACTAAGGGGTATTTAGTCTTACTAAACTCAGTAGTGCAGTGCTGCTGAGTGGTACAGAGCCCTCTGAGCTTGCAGACAGTGTCCTGCTGCCTGTTCCTGGGTGCAAAACACAGGGAGCTGGGACTTGTTACGTTCATTGCTACTGTGGAAGAGCAGGTGAAGCAAAAGTCTTCATTTTTGCTGTCAGAGCAGGAACAACATCTACCTTTGGGGTGGCCAGTTCTGTTTGGAAGCATTGCTGAATGTTGCTGACTTGGCACTGTTTAATGTGTGCGCCTGTGAGTTAAGGTTTATGTTCTTACTGTCTGGTTCATATTAAATTTCAGGCTAATACGGGCAATGGAAGCATATCCTTCTGTGGTTTGTCTATGGACTGGAATGATGTTCTGGCAGATTATGAAGGTAAATTTTTATATATTACTGTGCTTACATGGAAACGACAGCAAAAATTTAGAAAAATGCCCATTTTATTCATGGCCAGTTAAGGTTTCAGAAGATTGCCCAACACATTCCAAGTTGTTATTTTCTGTTGTTTCCTGAGGAAAGATAGACTTTGAGTTCAGACTCTCTGTGTCTCTGTGTTCTTCAGTTCTCTTTCTGCATCTCTCTTATTAGAATTTTACAGTTTTTAATCCGGTTTTATATTAACATCTGGATAGAAGTGCAATAAAATCATTAAGCATTAAAAAAGGACAGGTATTAAAGATGCTTCAGCCTGTATTTCCTCGTAGGCCCAAGGAAACCTATCTGCGAGAGAACTAGAGAAACTAATCCATATTATTGGCATTTCCTGTAGAAAAGTGTTTAAACTATCCCCCCACTTTTGTTTTTATCTGTACAGCTCGTGAGTCGTGGCGCCAGAGCAACTCCTGGGGGGACAGAGTGGAGGAGGAGCCCGCGCGTCCCCCCGGCCACGGGATCCACATGCACGAGAAACTCTCGTCACCCTCACGCAAGAGGTGCTGCAGTTGTTACCTGCCTGGGTCAGCTGGGGGAACAAGCAACCAAACTCATGGCTGCTGGAAACTCTTCATAAATCTGCCCTGTTTAAGTCTCTGGGTGGAAAGTGCTACAGAAATCTCCCCGTATTTTTTTTATGAGTAGGCTTGTGCTACATTGTCCACTAACTAAAGTCCAAAAGAACAGTATTCATATTTACAGGAAATAATTGCCCTCCAGTGGCCTGTTTTTTTTTTCTTAGTGAAATGGCATGGATATGTTTGCTACACTGTCAGTTAATATTGTCTAACTGGCTTTTACTCTTCTTTGGCTTTTATTAAAAGAACAATCGCAGAATCCAAAAAGAAGCATGAGGAGAAACAAATGAAAGCTCAACAGCTGAGAGAAAAGTTGCGTGAAGAAAAGACACTGAAGCTTCAGAAATTAATGGAGAGGGTGAGCTTTCTGTGATATAAAGGGCTGCTCTGCTGCCTTTCAGAAAAGGATTTTTTTCCACATAGTAGACATATTAGAAATTCCATCTAGTGGTGAAATGAAATTGTCATCTGAGTCTGTGTTTACATAGTTTTCACACCTGAGTTGTGCATCACAGCAATTAAAGAAAGCATTATTTCAAATCCTGAACTTCTTGACAGTTATACAGGGGAGAATCTCAGATTCAGGGAAGGTATGACAAGAGTAGAAATGTGTTGCATCTATCCAGCAGAAATGGTGAAACTCACCAAACTGAAGCAGTGTACTTCCAGTTAAACTTACTTTGTGTAGGACATGAAAATATTTTGTTAGTGTGAAGAACCCTTCAAGGATTAGAAAATCCTGAGGAAAATTCAGGCCCTGTTGTCAGATGTTGTGTTAGTAATTAATTGACTGCTTGTGTGTAGGAGAAAGATGTGAGGAAATGGAAAGAAGAATTGTTAGATCAAAGGCGCAGGATGATGGAGGAGAAGTTACTCCATGCAGAATTCAAACGTGAAGTGCAACTACAAGCAATTGTGAAAAAAGCACAAGAAGAAGAGGCTAAGGTGAGTGACTTTGTTTTCAAAGGAACTATTTAACAGCTATGCTTTCATATATGTTTTACCTTAGAGTGCTCCAAAGTAGCTTGTGAAGGAAGTGCAGGTTTGATATGAACACATGTGAGCCATGAAGCAGATAAATACTGATGTCTAAATGGTGCATTTCTTTTTAATATGACTTAAAATTAATTAGCTGTTATTAGACATCATGGTCGATTGGTGTGGAAGAAAAGATGGCTTGGAATAAAGAACTGATTGATATCTTGCTGCTTTTGTTCCTCACAAAGAGTGGCAGCATTTTTGGAGCTACCTAGTCCTCCTGGAGGGACTAGAAGATGTGATGATCAATTCTCTGCTTTCCAGCATGTACAAAGAGAAGTGGGGGGAGCTCATTTTTCTTCTCCTTTGTTAAAAAACCATTCCAGATCCAGCATTCTGTGTCCTTAAACAGCAGTTTAAGGCCTGCATGAAGGGGCTGAGCTGCCTCGTTACCTCTTCCAGGCTGGAAACCAGACAGATTGGTTCCCCGGGGTTCTCATCTTAAAATGTGTATCCACAAAGGTGTATCCACCCTCTTCATTGGTTTAATCATGTGTCAGTATTAAAAAATCGGCCAATCGAGCCCAAACCAGGACACTACCACAGAGTTAACTCTATCCCAGCCAAAACCAGCATAGAAGAAATGACATATTTTATTTTAAAGGCTGTTTTTCCCTAGTGGAGTTATATGCATCTCCTCTAAACTGTTTCATGATATGGTGAGCATATATCTCAGCTGTGGGTGATGCAGCTGTTCATTTGTGTTTCAAGATAAGCACAACAAAATTGATCATGCCTTTTTACTTAGTTGCTGTTTCTCTCTTGGCTTAAAAGGATTTCTAGGCTACCTGATTCAGTCTGCTGTACATTGACTACTATTCCATTATACCAGCGTGACTGCTGTAATTATATTAACTAGATCACACTTGCCATAGTTCCCCAGATAAGCAGATGTTTCAAATATTGTGTGTGTTTAAGTGTGTGGGATCTGCTGCCTCATGAGGTTCTTGTGTTCTGGTAATCAAGGTTAATTGGGCCAAAAGGCTTTAGAGAAATAGCTGATGGGTAGGATAACTGCAAACCATGGTAACTGTTGCTGCCCAGTTGGTTATCTAAATTCCCAGTGCTTGCTTGTTTACTGATCTGTAAAAGCCATTCTGTAAATGGATTCTGGTCAGTAAACAAAGTTACAAGCATGATCCTGCCCCCCTTGTTCATGATCTGGTTTTGTCTGTCCATATGTGTTCTCTTTACCTGTTTTATTTAGTGTACACATTAAAGTTCTTCTAAGCTAACCTTTTCTTATTATTTTTTTGTTCTTATGTGCACTGTCCTGTGGTTGAAAAAGATAATACATGTTCATGAAACAGGCTATATGGGTAAGAAATATTAGACCACAAGCCTGTTTGTTTTTTTCTTATTCATGCTATGTATACCTTCACTTTTTTGATCAGTAAGTACACTTTAAAATGTATTTAAAGTTAGCTCAAAAGCCCTGTTGGATTCTGCTAGCACTTGTGTATTTTCCTGATTCATCCATCTGGGTTTTAACATTACACATTTTGTGACTGAGAGAATGGACTGATGAAGCCTCAATGCTGATAGCGTTGCGAGAATTTTTCTCTATTTTACCCAAAGTTTCTTGTTTCTCTAATACAATTCAAATTTTCTTTTTATATTCTATGGGCTGTATTATTTAAAACAAAAAAAAGATAAAAAGTCAAAACCTGAAGACTTATTCTCAAGTTGGTGGTTTTCCAACCCATTCTAGAGAAATGTCCCCCCAGTTTAATTATCAAGCGGATAATTAACAAATGGATGAAATGCCCTAAGGTGAAACCTGTTTCAACTTCTTGGGTCTTTTCTTACGCTTTCTGATTGTTTACAGGTCAATGAAATTGCTTTTATAAACACCTTGGAAGCTCAGAACAAGCGCCACGATGTGCTGAACAAACTCAAGGAATACGAACAGCGCTTGAATGAGCTGCAAGAGGAGCGTCAGCGAAGGCAGGAGGAGAAACAAGCGCGGGACGAGGCAGTTCAGGTATGATGGGTCTGTAGCTGTAGGGGCACAATGAAATACAGGTTCGTGTTTCATTTTGCTTCTGCAGACATTAAAGCACAGTTTCTCTTAATTCCTGTGTATTTTATGCCTTAAAGAGCAGTGAGAATTCGCTTTTCCCTGGCTAGGAGCGCAAGAGAGCCCTGGAAGCGGAGCGGCAGGCCCGGGTGGAGGAGCTGCTGATGAAGAGGAAGGAGCAGGAAGCACGGATTGAGCAGCAGAGGCAAGAGAAGGAAAAAGCACGAGAGGATGCAGCACGGGAGAGGGCCAGGTAACTTTGCAATCGTTTCTTTGGTTCCCTTCACCATTATCCTCGTCGAGCAAGCTGCGCCTTCTTTATAACAGCAGTACCTTCCTGTCAGGCTTAGGATTTTAAAAAGTGGCATTAATATGGATTCTTGATGAATGGCTTGAAAGAAGAACTCAGGTGAGCCGTCATAAATTCTGTAGTATGTTTTTGTATTCCTTACATATATGCACAATGTAAGTTGTAAGGCTGTATTTTATTGTATTCATCTTAGTTTTATTGCTGACAAGACTTTGTAACAATTTGCCTTTTTCGTATTTCACCTTAGTTTTCAAAGGAACTGTGTTCTCCATTTCCTCCACTCTCCAGTAACTTTTGGACTTACTGGCATCATTTGATTTCACATCATTGTGGACACCAAAGATTACATTTGTGAATCACACAGCCAGGAAATCAAAATTCACTGATTCTGCTGCCTGGGAACTACTTGGTGTACAGTTTTGCCCATAGTTAAAAGTTTATAAAGGGGACTTCACATAGACTCTTCTCTCTCTTCCTTTTGAGCCAATGTCCTGGTTTAAGTCAAATTTGGAAAAAAACCTCCGAATGGGGTCCCTCTAGAAAGCAAATTCAAAGCCCCTCCCCCAACCAATTCGGGGAAAGATTTCCCTGGAGAAAAGTGGAAAAAATTGTTTATTCAACAGGCAAAGCTCTCCCCAGCACAACAAATGAACAATATTAAACAACAGAACCTCCGAAGAGATGACAAATGCAGAAAGTCTCTCCCGTGGGCCGCAGCTCGGCTCACTCAGGCTGTGCCAGTCCCTGCGGCTCTGGGAAATGCCAGGGCCCAGGCCAGGCCCAGTGGCCACAGGTGTGGGCTCCTGGTGCTCTTCTGAGTTTTCAGTCCAGAGCAGGTTTGAACAGTCCCAAGAAAAAAACCACAAACCCACAGTCCAGAGAACTCCCCTGCCTCAGCCAGCCAAAAGCTGACAAAAAGCAAAGGAGAGCTCTCTCCTGCCGTCCGCACTGCAGACAGCACAGGCCGCGTGAGGGAAAGCTGAAAACTCTCATCTTTATGTTTTGAAAACAGCCGCCTCAGACATCCCACCGCTTCTCCTGCTCCCCCCTTCCCTCTCAGATCCAGTTTTAAAGGTGCAAAACTTATTTCTGAGCTAACCAGACGAATGGGGATACAATTCAGCATTGACCCAGGACAGCCAAACGTGAGGCGCAGAGAGAATGAATGTTGGTGTGTGGGACAGGTTTGCTTTCCAGTCTGATGCAGTCTGATGCATTCTACTTGTTTAATTTACCAAATTCTCTTTGTATTCACATCCTACTTCTCCCTCTCTTCCTGCAGTTCCCCTACCATAAGCATTCCTTAAAACCATGGTAAAAGTTAAGGCTTTTTCTGTGTTTGGTGTTCATTAATGGTTCTGGATACATTTTTAATGTCATGGCTTATTTTCTTCAAAATTGTCATAAAGAGGATTTTGTTCCCCAAGTAAAATATTCAGAAATGTATTGATCACCTTTCATCTTCTGAAGTCCTGATTGACATCATAAAGAGATTCAGCTTTCCAGTAGATGTGTAATGAGTTCTGGGCAGGATCTGTAGCCTTTGCTGGGGCTTCATGGACCTTTCCTTAGTGTATTGAGCCAAAATCACAATGAGATATAGTGAGTTGGAAGGGATCCTTCAGTACCTAATTCTCATTTGCAAATACTCTAGGAAGATTAGGACAAATGGAGAATTTGATTCTTCTGTTTTGGGAAGATAGACCCAGCATGTGTAAGGCTTCTACATCTTTCTGAAATCTGAGGAAACCCTCAAAGTAAGCACATGGCTGATAATTGCCCTACTGATGTCTTTGTCTTCTAAGGCCTTCTATGGTTAGATCCTGTTGAAAATCTCCAACCATATAATCTGTCTTCTAAGGCCTTCTATGGTTAGATCCTGTTGAAAATCTCCAAGCATATAATGCCTTGCTCTCTGAGTTTAATCATTGTTAAATCTGCCCCATCCTTTTGTTGCACCTCTTTCATTTCCTTATGACTTGTGAGGAGAAGCAGTTTCCATTTGACTTCTGTTGCTATTGTGTCAGCAAATCTCATCTGTTTGTTGCTCTAACACTCAGTTTTCAAACCCTTTGTACTTGATATTGCAGTACCGTGCTTGCTTTTCTTTTTTCTGTTTGCCAGATGTTGATTACATGAGAGATTTTTTTTTTTTTTTTTAAATAATTTTGGGAAAGAGTAGGAAAGAATGTGTGTGGTGCCTTACAATGTGGTGATTCTGTAATGTCAGAGTCATTACATCTCCTTAACAACAGTTTTGAGGTTTCTCTAACGTGGCAGAGTGAGGGGAGGACTCAGTGTCCTGGGTCTGAAGCTCAGGGAGGGATGAGCTTGTCAGTAATCTGGCTGTTCTGTCCCTTCCATCCTGGATTGCAGTGTGTTTTGGTGGAACCTTGGGGGTATCATTTGCTGTTTTGTTGGTTTTTTTCCTGCTGCTGGGATTTGGCTTGTATCCTGAAGACTTAATACTGGCTGGAATGAGCAATTTTTACAGTATCTGCTTAAAGTTTCTTCAGAATAAGCTTTACTGTGTGCATCTCTTGGTGATTAAAACGTCTATATGAATGGAATAGTGTACTTAAAACTGACTTTTAAAAGCCCCTCTGCCCTTAACTTGTTTCCAGTAAAGTTTTAGTTGTAATTTCAAATTTATATTCTGGAGAGTTGAAATCCACAATACGGAAAATGTTGTTCTTTTCAATAAAAATCATAAAACTGTATAAAGTACCCTAACCATGGAAAAAGAATGCTTCCAGAAGGACTTGTGCAGGAGTTGTGTTGATGCTCTATGAATGGAAACTTGTGAATTTTGTTTCAAAGACAAAGCATTATTAACCCAAAGTATGAAATGAAATTATAAAATAATGTGTTGTAGTTTGTAGCATTAAGCAATTATGTAAAACTGCAGACTGAAAGAAGCATCTAAAATGAGCTTGTATTTCAGTTTTCCTTTCGGTACCTCAGGGACAATAACACATAAAGTACCTAATGCTTCTCACCCATAATCTCCTCCTCACCCCTCCCATGCCCACAGTGATTGGAAGAGTTTAATTTTTATCTCTGAAAGAACAATTTTTAGTGTTTATCATTTGATTTACTTCCTCCTCTGTCTTCTTTCCTATCCGCTTTTATATTTTCTGTGGCTTTTTGTTTTAAAAATGTTACTTTATCCGAGCCTTCTACATTTATAGAACTGATCTTGGTTTTTTCTATCAGACTTCTTTTTAAAAGCCGAGACAAACAGGAATCCACATGTGACAAAATCCATTGCAGTTTGGATAAAAGTCCTTATGTCAGGCTCTCTAGTTTTGTCCCTTTAATTTTGGAATGCTTTTTGAAAAGGTGGCTGATGGCTTTGATTGACTCCTTCATAGCTCAGTTTTACCCAGAGCCTTCATTATGTCTTTGGCACTTTAGAGCTGCCAGGCTTCTCTCCCATCACAGTGTACAAATTTTGTTTGTATGAACAGCATGAGTAGCTGACTTTCTTCCCCTTTAGGATTTAATTGCTCCCTTGCCTTACTGATCACTAGGAAGTTGTTGATGAAACTCTTACCCGTGGGTTTCTACTTGGTCATTGTTACAAGTCAAGTTACACCCCTTGTTCTTTTCTCAGAAAAAAAGATCTAAATCTCTTCAACAGGGTGATGCTCTTGGTCAGGGTTCTAGCTGGAATTTTCATTATTTAAATTTGTGCCAATGAACATTTTATAAAGCACTGCCCTCAGTGCTGCAAGGGGTTTTTTCGATTTGTTGTCTACTCCTCCCCGTTGGTTCACTGGCTGCAGCCCTCGGCTGAGGAATGCAGGTGGTGACAGGGCTTCCCATTCATCACTCTTTTGTGGCATCTTCTTGACTGTCATTGCTCTGGTGGGACCGAGGTGTGCTACAGGTTCTGCTACAAAGGTTCAAGTGTCTGTCTTTGTCAAGTCATTCGAATGAAAACGTCCACATTCTCTGTTACCTAAGTTGCTTTTTGTTGTTTTTCTTTTCTGCTGAGCCATCTGCAACTTCATTTTTGGGTTTTCTTGTTCTGCATTCTGAACATAAATGCGTCAGTATTATTCATGCTTTACATTGATGCAAATTCTCCCTATGCTTTATTATCTTTTGGTTAGAGATCGAGAAGAGAGGTTGGCAGCTCTTACTGCAGCTCAGCAAGAAGCCATGGAAGAACTGCAGAAGAAGATTCAACTGAAGGTATTAAAGGATATGTTAGCTGAAAAATACGCCAATGTTTTGTTGCACGGTTCAATTCCATTTGCTGTCATTCAATGTGTTTTCTCTTCGTTGCTTTGTTGGTTTTCCATTCAGCATGATGAAAGTATTAGAAGGCACATGGAACAAATTGAACAGAGAAAAGAGAAAGCAGCTGAACTCAGTAGTGGAAGGCATGCTAATACTGACTATGCACCAAAGCTCACACCCTATGAGCGGAAGAAGCAGTGCTCATTGTGCAATGTCATGGTGAGTTGGGCAGAGGGGATACTGCTGGAATTGCAAGACCAAGCCAAGCCATGAAGCTACAAGTTCTGCTTCACTCACTTGCACGTTTATTGCTCTGCTTTTGTAAAAAGTGCACCTTGTTCTTCTGTCCGTAAATCAGGTGGCTTAGGGAAGATGTAAAAGAGCTGTCGAGTTGTGGGTAGAATGGAGACTGTGGGCAGTGCTCAGTTATTGGCTGTCTCTGCTGAGAGAAGCAATAAAACTCAGGAGCATCAGATGGAAGAAGGTAGTTGAAATACAGATTGAAAGCAAAGTAAAGAACGTGGTCCTTTACATAGCAGGTGGCTGAGCTGGGAGCACCTTTTTGTGAGATGCTGTGGATATTTGAATTTACTGTGAGTTCAGGCCTGATTGGTTAAGTGTCGTTGGACTGAAATTCACAGAGAAGCCACATCAAGCTCAAGAACTTCTTGAATTGAGACTTCTCAAATTCTCAGATTGTTTGGTTGGACGCTTGAAAGTGTTGGACAGGAAAAGGAGTGTTCTCTTTGTCTCCTTTCTTCCTTTGGTGTCTGATTTTTCGGTTGCTGTTGGAAGCCAAGGACATTGCTTGGCAGCATCCCAGCCTCAGCAGGGGCTCTCTGCCTGTGCCTGCCCTCCCTGTCCCAGGAATGGTGGGGGAGAGAAGCCACACGGCCACTGGGCCAGAGCTGAGAGATCTCTTACTGCTGACTGCTTCCACTGCTTTGCAGAGGCTGTGCATTATTGGAGCCTTGTATGCCACTGGGCATTATTTCTCTTTAATTGCTGCGTTAAGCAAGATTGCATGGATCACCTCAGGCAGTGCTGGAACAGAAACTCAGGCTGGGCAGGCTGGAGTCTCACTGATCATGCATTTCAGAATGAAACTCCAATATGTGGAATTAGATTGAAGTGAAAATGAGAGGAGAGCCTAACATATTTTTTAATCTGTTATTACACTGCTGGCTAGCAAATCATTCCGTAATTTACTGTTAAATCCTGCATAAAAGATGTTTATGTAAATTAGGTTGAGGAGTAAAGTACTGTGCTTGAATTTCTGAACATACCCCTGACAAATTGGCATATTTTATATTACATTTAAAGTACTGTTGTTTATATATTGTGGAATTTGCAAAGGCAGAATAACTATAAGGTTGTTGTCATTACAGATTTCATCAGAAGTGTACCTTTTCAGTCACATTAAAGGGAAAAAACACCAACAAGCTGTGAGAGAAAACAGTAGTATACAAGGACGAGAGCTTTCAGATGAAGAAGTGGTAAGTTCTGTACTATTTTTCTATATTACTTCTGGTTTTAAGTGCCATTCAGCTGAGTAGCTCATGAAAGTCTTGAAAAAGGAGTTGAACAAGACTGTTAGCGTGGGAATCATAGCAGACTACCAGTGAAAAGCAGTGAAAGAAACAGTGCATTCACATACTGCAAATTGCCATTTGATTCTTTATAAAATGTGACTAATTGCTTTTCTGTTAATCAAAGGCATTTTTCATGTCACTACGTTTTATCTTTTTGTCCTGAAAATCTTATACATTACAGTTGTCACCGTCCTGCTATTTTCTTTGTTTCTTCTTGTTGCTTAAAATCCCTTAGTCCTTTTTAGGTGAGCAGATGTGCTATCCTGTGCTTCAAGGTCCATAATGCTGAAAACTGTAGTGCTAAATTGCTTCAAAATGTAAGATTTCAAACAGAAGTATTAATATTGCTAAGAAGAATAATAGTTTTTCAGTAGCTTCTTTGGAAGAGTTGGCATTTAGGGTGATTTTGAGGGAGCATTGAGGACATTTTGTACTATACCAAGAGTCTACTCTTTTGTAGAAAAGACATCTGCATAGTTGTCTTATTTAATTTTTCATTGCTGCTGCCAGAATTCAACTACAGTATTAAGTCAAGGCCTTTTCTATGAGAATTTGGGTTCTGCCACATCCAAAAAATTTGTGAATGCCCCTGTATTATATCTGTCAGATGTTAGGAGTCAATAGTGTACAAGCCACTTCTTCAGCACTGATTCAGATTGAACTTAATTGTGTTTGGAAATCTGTTTCCAGCCAAGCTGATTCAGATAACACTGTCAAGTAGTTCTGATTTTTTCACTTTCCTTCACAGTTCTTTCACTGTTTTTATTTACTGAAATCTTCTCTTTGTTTTCAGATTCTTACATCAGGTTGTAACATGTTTTCCTTTTTAAAAAGCTTTGGAGAGTTAGGTCTCTGAAGTACTGAAATCCACAGAGGTGGTTATCACTGAAAAAGCAGAATAAGATAACTGAAGAGGTACAGTAGTCTGGAGGAATAAATGTTTGTGGAGTTGTACATTCCTGCCCATTCCCAGCTGTAATGAAAGTACACAAAATGGTTCCTCAGTTTCTTTTTTCCTCTTGGACAGTGGTTAATGGGAGTTGTATGGGTTTGGATTTGGATTTTACTGAAAAAGCAGAAAAAGATACCTGAAGAGGTACAGTAGTCTGGAGGAATAAATGTTTGTGGAGTTGTACATTCCTGCCCATTCCCAGCTGTAATGAAAGTACACAAAATGGTTCCTCAGTTTCTTTTTTCCTCTTGGACAGTGGTTAATGGGAGTTGTATGGGTTTGGATTTGGATTTTACTGAAAAAGCAGAAAAAGATACCTGAAGAGGTACAGTAGTCTGGAGGAATAAATGTTTGTGGAGTTGTACATTCCTGCCCATTCCCAGCTGTAATGAAAGTACACAAAATGGTTCCTCAGTTTCTTTTTTCCTCTTGGACAGTGGTTAGTGGGAGTTGTGTGGGTTTGGATTTGGATTTTAGGCGCCTGGCTTGCCCAGTGTAGATATGTGAGAAATCTCCATGCCGCACCTGTTTGCCTGGAAACACCAGCTGTGAGATTTCCCAGCATCTGTCCTGTTGTGGGCACTGCCAGGTATTGATTGACATTTTCTTGGCTCTCTCTGGCCTTTGCTGGGACCTGTCTGGCCACTGGTGACTGAAGTGTGGTTCTTGCTGGGCAGCTGGCTCCGAGGAATCTGGAGGAAAACAGTGAACTGGATTTCCTTGTGGCTGGGCGTTGCTTGCTCTCCACATCTAATTCTACAGCTGAGCAATTCCAGTTTCTGGGAAACGGCATCGGGTACTGACAGCTGCGTTTGCACCCCGCTGGTGAAGCAGAACTTCCAGTAGAGGGCACAAAGATCCTGATTTTTGTGCCTAAATCCAGGGTTTCTCAGCAAAACATTTTGATGAGAACTTAAGACCTAGATGAAGGTTAAATGTAAGAAGTTCTTGAATAATACTTAGTGCAGGAGAGAAAAATTTTAACTGAATGAACAGCTTGAGGATTACTATAGCAAATTTCAAAATACTTAATCAAGATGGTGCATAGTATTTGGCATACTGGCAGTGTATGGATGCTTCCATTGTTAGGTATTTTATATATTATTTATGGCTATATTACAGTTAGTCCAAATACAAAATTCTGAGCTATATTATCATAACCTGAAATTTCCTAGGTCTGAGGCCTTCTCTGCTTTTTATTACTTATTATTTTTTTTTCAAATAGCAGTAGTAAGACACTCATTATAGTTTTGGGCAGTGTAAGGTAGGAAAGCAGTTTTACTAATCAGAGCTATCTGCTTTTTGTATCCCTTTATTCAGCATTCAGTGACTTCTCAAGTTTTGAAGTACTTGAGAAAAAAATCCCGAAGTATTATACAGAAGTGAACTGATATTCCAGGGAAGCTTTGTAATAGTCATAGTTACTTATTTATCACTGTTTTCAATTTTTCAGTCAGTGAAGTAACTCTAGGGAGAACACACTTGTGCTACTTAAAGTTATTACTTGTCATCTGTGATGCCTTTAGATTATATATGTCTTTTCTGTGGCCCTTCTTTGACATAAAAGATTTTATTTATATCACCTTTGACCTAATAAAATTTCACCTTTAACCTTGTGCACTTGACACCTCAGATAACTTACTCTTGATCTTTGACTCATTTTGTGTTCAGCCTGTTCAGTATATTGGGGAGCTGCCTGGAAAGAAAGCTTCTATAAAATTCTAATCTGATCATAGAATTTCTTTACTATTACTTGAGAAATCACAGGATTTGAAATACTTTAATTTTGTCCATATTGATACCTCAGATTTAGGTATCTCCTCAAGATTTTGGAAACTGATTTAAGCAAATGATTATATAATATCTCTTCACACGGTAAGGATTTTTCTTGGTTGATTTGGCTGTAGGCAAAAAGTTAAAAACTTCTTAATGGTCATGGAGGCTGATTCTTCTGAGCCAGGTGGGTGGTAGGAGTTGGTCTTGCCAGAAATAAAAAGAAGCTGATGTATTCTTGGGGTTTTCTATTTGCTGTAGTGTCTGTAAATTCTGTAATTTTAGAGATATTTTCAGAGGTAAAGCAAACTTCGTGTTGGAGCAATGTCCCACTGGTTTGGCATTAAGTGCTTATTGTGCTTAATTCCAGCATGTCTGGTGCAGGAGCTGACAGCTGGGATTAGACCTTCAGGAAGGTGAATTCATTTGTGGATGTGGAACGCACAAAGGAAATAGTTTTGTTATGAATGAAGATAGAAAAATGAAAAAAACATGAAGTTCTTTCTCAGATTGTGTGGCAGCTTCATTGCACGTCAGCCTTTTGGGTTTTCTTCATTTGGGGCTTTATTAGTCTCCAGCTGAAACAATTGTAGCTTTCTCTTGCAGCAAACAGCTCTTCATTTTCTAACAGTGGTTATCCTGTAAAAGCAAATTAAGTTCTGTTCACATTGGTTGCTTCCTTTGTAACTTAGCTTTTGTCTGGCCTCTTCTGGATACATTAATTCACCTACGTGGTAAAATTTGCAGCAGGCTAAAAATAATCTTCAGTATATTTCTGAAGCTTTCAATGCTCCCACTGCCCCACATCATTTCAGCATTATCTCCAGTGCAGTAAGAGTCCTGCCTACATTATCTCTCTGCTTAAGTGCCTGGCTGCTTCCATCAAACTCTCAGCTTTGCCTGCTTTTGCACTGCCATTTTCTGTGCTATTGATTTCCCATCCCCTCTCTCAACGTCCATGTTGCTTTTAGTCCACCAAAAGATGTAAACAGTGTAAGCAATTTGCTTTCATTGACTTCACTGGAATCAATTAGTGTGTTGGTAGTCGTGACTAATTGCTTTGCTGAGTTAAAGCCCGTGTGACACAAAGGCCTCACTGAAAAGGTGCCTGCAAAAGCCGTAGGACACCACCTGGTGATTTCATTCAGCTGAGGAGTCTCTTCAAGGACCTTGTAGACGTTTTCTCCCACTTGTAGCTGCTGCAGATTCACTTTTATGCCCCTCTGCTTTCCCTTTTGTCTTTGCCTTTCTTGTCTCTCCTGGTTTGTTCGGAGAAATAAACCCAAGAGCTCCCTTTGAGCCGTTGTCCCAACTCGCTCTGTATCTCCTGGCGTTTAAATGCCGTGGTTTAAAGGGACTTTCAGAATATAAATCACGTCATTCCATGTGGTCTATGAATGTTTCTAATAAGTGAAAAGCTCTTCTAAGAACCAGATGCAGTAGATAACTTGGCAGGGTTTGGTTAATTTATATAAGGTGCATGCTACAATTTTATGTATTGCAAAGAAGGATGGAGGAATATTAATGAGCTGTTGTTTGCATATGTGAAAAATGTGCTTTTTTTTAATCAGGAGAGAAAACTGTTTCTATTGTCATTATATAAAGGCAACAAAGAACTTCTAGGAGGTGTATTTAGATCAAATGAAAACATAATCCCATGATGGAGCAGAGAGGTGATTGTTGTTTGAAGACTGACAGCATTAAAATGTGAGGATTTATATGAGGACCTGCTCGGCTGAGCCCACCCACGTTCATTTAGGCCAAGCCGCTGGCCCGGGACTAAAGCTCCCCGTGGAGTGTGGCTGCCCAGCTGGCCAGGGCTGCAGTGGGAGCCTGTCCTGGCCCAGCTCTGATCTACAGAGCAGCTCCTGCCTGGCAGGGCACGGGCCCTGGCCCTGGCAGGGCGCGCTGGGAGCCCGGAGCAGAGCCGGGCCGTGCCTTTGCAGCCAGCACCGCACACGGGCGGAGCTCGTGTTCGCAGCACTTGCAAGTTCTAAAAGAACTTTAGACTTTAGGAGCGAGGAGCTGTTTTTCTGAAAGAAATTGAGCTGTTTTCCTACAGGTGTGTGCTGCTTCCATTGTTTCTTGCAGTGGAAATTACTGAGGGAAAAATATGTCTGACCCTTGCTGTTCTTCATCTGTATTTACAAGGAGCTTTCTTGTCTAGACACATGGTGGTGTCAGGATTTTGCTAATTATTATGGTTTTTTTAAATACACTATGTTTTCATTGTAATTAAATTATTTATGACTATTGTTTTATTGCTTTAGCCTTCGCAATATTGAAAAAATGCTTTTGTTTTCCTTTCTGAATCAGAGGGTTTTCAAGCTCTTGTATTTAAATGAATAACAGTGTTTTATGAACTCCTTTGGTAGCCTGTCTAATAGATATGATTAAGCAAAGTGGAAAATGATACTAAACATGGTCACATTTTTAGTTTCATTGAAAAGAGGAGTTTGAGGTGTTTATACCTGTGTGTGTGTGGCTTTTAAAAATCATTATGCACAATTAATGGTTCTCTATTTTATTCTGGGGCATTCATATGCATGTTACGTGTCTACCTGTATTCACAGAATCAGACTGGTTTGGAGTGGGTCTTTGGAGCTCCTCCAGTGCCACCCCTGCCATGGGCAGGGGCACCTTCCACACTCCCAGAGTGCTCCAAGCCTGGCTTGGGACACTTCCAGGGGCAGCCCCAGCTCTGGTCAGTGCCCAGTGTGTCCAGCCCTGCTCTTGCCCTGGTGTTTGCCCTTCATCTCTTCTGGCATTTGGCTGCTCCAGTGTGACCGTTGCAGCACAGGGAGATGCCCCTGGCCCTGCTGTGGTGGTACTGCAGCCATTTCTGGGCAGTGTGGTGGTGCGTGTGTTTTGGTCATAAGTAGAACAATATTCCTGTTTGCTTTATGCACAGACTTCATAGCAAATTCAGATTTTTTCTTGGCACCTGATTATAGTTCTCCAACAGTAGCCCATTTTTCTTCTCTGTTGCTCAGAGGAAACAATCTGTAAATCACTTGCAAACAAGAACTCTCCAGCCCAGTAAAGCCTCAGGTTCTGGTTGAGTTGGCTTTATTCAATTTTTTTTTTTTTTTCCTGAGGAAGGAAGGATTTTCTTTAGAGCAGGGTTGTGTGTTGCTAGAGGAGTGGAATTAAGCCAGGCATCTGTGGTCCATTTCTGTTTATGGATATTTAATACCTCGTGGATACCTGTGGTCCTTTCATCCCAGGAGCTCTGGCCATGTCATTCTGCTGTGAATACTTCTGTCCTAGAAGACATTGCCATGAACAATCAGTGATTATAAAGTCTAATCCATGTTGCAGCTTGCAGAAGGTCTCTCAGTACCCCATACATCAATTCTAGTTTTTTGTACTTTGCATAGCAATAGCTTCTTACCTTTAATTTATTATAAAGTGTTGTTTTTTCTTGGCAAAAACGTATGTGATTAATTGTTTATTGGCTGTGCCTTTAATTTTGATAGATCACTGCCAGCAGCAGCACCCTTCCTATTTTTGGCTTGGATATTTTGAATATTCACAGCCAGTAAAAGAAACTGCTGCTGGCAGGCCCAGCTGCACTCTGCTCTCCCCCTTCTCTCAGCTGTCCTTGCAGCCAGATGATAATATCAGTGCCTTCCAGCTTTCCTCCCTCATCTGCAGGGATGCTTTCCCTGGCCAGGATGCAGAATTCTCATCCTCACAGAAGAGACCCCTTTACTTTGCACCCACATTTTGGAGTGACAAGCAGGAATGATATTAAAAATCTGAAGAAATACTTAAAGCTCCTATTAAGAATATTTTTTTTTTTTTTTAATCTTAGTGGCAGACTGTCGTGTAATTGAATCTGTGGACAAGCAAGGTGACTGAAAGTGCAGCCACTATTAGCAGTAAAAGTAGTTTTTAGTTTGGGCATGCTAAAAAGCAGGATTAGTCCCTCATGGAAGAAAAATCCTAAATCCCAGATGTCAAGGAAAACCTAGTTGTACAATGAAAGGTCACTCTTCAGTTTTGAATGAATAATTAAAATTTTTTAATGCTCTCAACTCATCTTCTAAAGTACAGTCTAGCATAGAAATGTGAATAATTAAGAGCTTGATTTTGAGAAAGTAATATTTGAAAATTCATTACATTATAACCTGTTTCTTATACGTGTAACACCTGTAGTAATGCTTATTAATTCATATTAATAAGGAATACTTTCCTTCTTTTGATTCTTCATATTTTGGAGTGGATCATCACTTGTACTATGTTGAAAACATACTATAAAAATATAAATATACTTGTACTATAATAGTATTTGATCTCTATGGTTAAGAATTACTGATCATTTGTGTTTCAGGCTGTCATTGTTTAAAATTGAAGTGTGCTTTTGATACAACTCATAGTCTGCTTCAGCATCTGTTTTCCATATTAAATATTGTCCTAGGTTATAAGGAAAAAATAAAATAGTGAGGAGTTCTGTTGAAACACATAGTAAAATCATGAACAAATATTCCTGTGGTAATGTGATTTAGAATTGAACCCTAAAAAACCCTTCAAAATTTGGCAAATATATCCCTTAAGTGATTATATACACAAGTAAGAGACCATTATTCCTGACACTGGTAATAAATAGTGAAAACACTTTTTAATGATTTTCTGAATTACAGGATATTGTTTATTTTGAAACCGGTAGAGATGTAAATCCAAAAGATATATGTAGGCTCAGAATAGTTACCTATTGATTTGCTAGAATATATTCTTTATGTACCTTACCTTTATGGAAAATGCTCAGTTTGGTATATGTATATATATTTTATATTAAAATGGTAAATGAATGACAGCTATTATTATGTGATAGAAGCTACTACAAGTATTTCTTTACAGTCTTCCTCATGTTTTTATTTTAATGCTGATGTGAGAGGGCAAGTAACAGCAAGTGTTTGGAAGTTCTGAAGAATGAATTTAGATAAATAGCTGGAGACAGATGTTTTTCAAGTTGCCTTGGTCTGCAGAATTGGGTTAGAACACTTAAGAGAATGCCTTT
This sequence comes from Tichodroma muraria, assembly GCA_013390105.1. Lineage (NCBI taxonomy): Eukaryota > Metazoa > Chordata > Aves > Passeriformes > Sittidae > Tichodroma > Tichodroma muraria. The sequence continues at coordinate 14,384 of WAAG01002355.1, read as the reverse complement.
TCTTCCAGAACTTGGGGATTCCAGGTTGGAAAGAATACAAAAATAACAGAATAACCAGCCTTACAGTATTCTGGCATTTTCTGCTTCAGTTCTGGCCAGAATCCAGAAACACAGAAGGCAGTGAAAATGAAAAAATAACAGAGGGAAAGAACCCTATAAACTCACGAGATTCAGCAAGGTCATTTTGGCTTAGTTTTTTTGGGTCGAAGTCCAATAGCCAGGAAGGTTTTCCACATCGGTGGCTTGGTTAGTTTATGGATGATGGAGCAAGGTGAGGAGCCCTGGCTCGCCGTGGCGCTGGCAGGCCTTGCCCTGCCCCGTGCTGGACACAGGATCTCCCTGCAGTGCTGCCTCCCTGGCCTTGGAGCAGGTGCCAGGAGCTCCCTGGTACTCTGGCTGCTCCTGGCAAGGATCCCAGAGCCTCCTGTCCTGCCTGTGGCAGGGGAGCACTGTTCCTCGGGAGGGCCAGGGAGAGGATCTGCAGCTGGGGCTGCCCTGCCCCACCCCAGTCAGGCTCTCCTTCCCTTCTTGGCTTTGCTGCAATATTGTCCTGCCTATGCAGGCTTGCCCCAGGCAGAATTCATAAAAAGGCAACACTTAGTTAAAAAGAAAGGAACAGGAAATAAGTATTTGTGTTATGGTTACCTGTAATTTTAGAAGGAGGGAGTTTCGTTAGGAAGAATTCTGTTTGGCACACTTCACAATTTAATAAAATTCCTATTAATATTTTCTGAGTAGTGAAATTAATAGTAGCTTATATGTAATGCAGAGAGCCAAGAAGTGTCATAGTCAAAAAGATGGGATAGGAACATAATTTTGCAGTTGTGCTCTGGTTTGATAAATACTTATCCAAGGTTTCATCTGCCCAGGACAGATCCATGGATGCTCTTGCTGTAGTTAGGACACTAAATGGGGAGAGCTGCTGAAGAGTATTGGTCTTGTGAATGGCTATTGTATGAAGAGGATGTCAGTTGGGAAATTTCTTGTCCAGCTGTTGTATTTTATACAGATTACTGAGGTTCAGAATCCCGTTTAAGGTATGGTTTTCCTCATCCAAGCAGAAGTGGACCCTGCACAGCTATATATATAGCATTTCAGCATTTTGTAGCATTTGCTGCAGTGCCCATGGAAAACTGCGATTCTGTTTGTTCTGCAGTTATGTTTGTTGGAAAAAAATTACTTTTATTTTAGGGGATATTGATTATAATGCTGTTATCTTTGTAGTGTAAACATGTCATATAAGAAACAGAGAAAACATTGGTTATAAGAAGTGCCTAGTCAACTAAAATTATCAACTTCAACAAATGAGATTAACAGGGTAGTTTTTCTGGTTCAGGCAGTTGAAGGGGTCTAGGCAATAACCAGCAAGAACGTGGCTTCAGAGGTGACCTTATTAGGTTTAGCTTTAATGGTTTTGGCAACTCAATTTCTCATGTAGTTTGTAGATGAGGCCCATGTGTTGCATTTGGAAAGCTTCAGGATTTTCAGTGACTTGACTGAAAGTCAGAACAATTGAGAATGGAGGGAGAAGGAAGGAAGGAATAGCAAAGACATTTTTTGCAAAAAATCTAATTTCTGTCTGCTTTGTGGTGATTGCAGTTTTACATGTGCATTTAATATTAGTCTTTATCACCTTGTTTGTAAATAAAGTATTGAAACTTTTACAGAAATTTATGTCAGTTGTTCTAAAAATTACTTCAGTGTTCTATAAAAATTTAGGGGTTCCGTGGTGTTTTCCAATAACACGTGTCTGTACAAAATGCCATTAAATATCACGTGGTGGATGTTTACTACCTTACTTTTACTTTATGGCTTCTTCAGCTGAAGACTGAGGGTCTTCCCCTGAGCCAGGTTCAGGATACCTTGGGATTTTTAGCAGTAGTTCTTAGCTTTGGAGAATGCATGGAAATGACACAGGAGAGAAAGAGCAGGAGTATTTCTACTCTAATGGGTCACTGAGCCATCATCACATGAGCAGAGAGGAGCATATACAGGTGATCATGAAGAAATCTGTGTCAGGGTTCAGTTCTTGTTTCTTCATTTTGCAGCTGTACATCCCAGCACAGAACAGTGGCATTTTCTCTTTGTGGCACAGATTCTGCCACCTTCACGAAAGCTGAGACCTGACTTTGTGATGTTCCTGATCTCAGCTGTGCTGCTCAAAGGATGAGTATCAAGTATGAAAAACGATGGCAGAAATCTGATATGGAATGACATAGCTGGCTCTGGTGTAATCCTGAGATAAAAGGTGTCCTGGTAGGACAGAACCAGCAAAATTAGTATATTGTACATAAGCCTTTGAAACAGAGCTTCAGAGAAATTGCACAGCTAAAATTGGTATGACTGAAACTGAAACTGCACTGAACATTTTTAGTAAGGCTGAATACAGATCCTAATGACAGAAGCTTCCATTAGAAAAGATCCTTTATTTAATAATGCTTCACCTTTATAATGGCCTAAATTCTCCAAAGAACTAGTGGTTTACCAGTATCTGGGGATTTGGGGCCAGAATGTGCTCAGCATAGCACAGAACTAGACCAGTGGTGACCCTTCACATGGCCATAAGAAGAAACCCAGAATGCTTTTAGGGAGAGGATAGATTAATTTAGTCTCAGAAATTCTGACTGCATTTTGCAGTTACTTATATAAAAATAATAATTTAAAAAAAGTGAAAGGCTTTCAGGAGGAAGTGTCCAGATTACCCAGTTATCCTGCATTACATTTATTAGAAATACACCCACCGCAAATTGATGAGTTTCATTCTTACTTAAAGGGAAGGATGACAAAAGTTTGCTTTGAAAACACTGCACTGGCCTCACTCCCTTTTATGCTCTGATGGTTATTTTTGTGGTGTGTTCACCTGCCGAACTCTGGGTGTGCAGGTAAAATTACTCATGAGTTGAATTATTTTAAGGGTTGGACTTCCTGTACTTCAGTTTGACTCAGTGGATTCTCAAACCTTAATTTTTTCAGGTAACTGGTGAGGGCTTAATAAAACTTGAGGATAAATATTTTCCTCCTGCTCTGGAGGGTGATGTAGCAGCAGCTCTCCTCGGGTGCCAGTTGTCACCCAATACCAAGCTGTTTGTTATTGTTTCACACCTGAATGGTGTCGGTCTGCCCATGGTGATAATCCCACACTGTGATCTGTACCTTCAGAAAGTGCTTGCTTTTGTGACACAAGGTATTACTACTCTGGTCTGACTTTAATGAGCTGTGTGGATGAAGTCCGATATTAATCCACCCTGCCCTGTGTGAAAGCTGAGAACATTGAGAACCGTGCTGCACAGAGGAGTTCCTGTGAGCAAATGTGTGCAACCATCGTGGGTGCTCTCCTGGCCCCACAGCCTGGGCCATGAATGTGCTTGTTGAACCCTACTGTTCTCTTCAAGTCGGCAGCTGATCACAGATAAGGTGATGAAAAAGGAGCCGAGTGTATGCGCAGGGGGTGCAAAGCTTTGTCTCCTTGCTTTGTGCCCAGCCCGAGTGTGGCCCTATGGGCACGGCTGCCCTGGTGCGGCGTGGTGGCCATCCCGGAGCGCAGCGGGAACTTTATTCCGCTCTGCTGTCTCTTTGGAGCAGTAGCAGTCTGAAGGTGTGATGAACTAGAATCCCAGTCGTGCTGCTGAACGAAGATGTAGAGGTAGAGCAGTAGCCCTGCTTGGGCTCGTGTGCTGCCCGTGCTGCATCTCCCGGAGAGGAGAGACCTGAGGCAGGCTCCTGGAGGTGCTGGGCTGTACCCTTTGGAAAGCAGGGCTCCTCGTGCCCAATCCCATGGAAATCATTCCTAAACATCTTTCTCAGTAGATGTCACGGGAGCAGTACCCTGAGGCCTGGTAGCAAAGCAGCAGTGCCATGGTCTGTTCTGAGGAAGCCCTTCTTTTTCTTAACATTGCCAAAATCCAACCCACCTGTTTCCTGTGCACTTTGAACCGAAGGACTGGATTCTGGTTTTAAAAAGAAAATGAGTGGACAAGGTATTTTTAGGTGGGTGTTGAGCATCTCTCTTTTAGGTGGATGTTGATACATCTCTCTGAGGAGACAAAAATTGAGCTGGGGGTTCATAACCAGGACAGGGATGGTTTATTCTGCACTGCAGCAGCTTGGTGGAGAACTAACTCATTGCAATGCACTCGAGCTCGGAGGGCACAGCCTTTGGAGATACCCTGAGAAGGTTTCCTTTTAAGCACTTCTTGCTAAAACTAAAAGGAGAATATTAAGGGCAAGGAAAACGCCTACAAAAGCTGTTAAAATTACCTTACAAGTGACAATCTGTAGCAGTGTGTGTGGTTTGAACAACTTGGACAATTCATTGAGGAGAACTGTTCTTATCCATGGTAGGCAGAGGAGCAAAGGGAAAGTCAACAAATACTTTCAGAATTTGCTTAAAGGATAGTGTTGGGTTGCTTATGTCCAGTACTTATTCAGTAGAATTAGACCTACTAATTCAGTATTCATTTTGCATTCCTATGATTTAAAGTAGATGTTTCATTTACTGTTTCCACCAGATATATATTCCTAGGTTATACCATGCAGCACTGCTTTCCAAAAACTAAATGGTCTTTTTCCAGGAATTTCACTGAGATTTATTTTGTTTTCAACAGGAGCAGTATTTTCCTGAATCAATGAAAGAAAATATAGGTTGTTTTCTGGAAAATACTGTCTATAAATTTTTTTAGCACTTCACCTTTTACTTTGAATTTTAAGGGTACTTACCAAAAGGGGTGGAATAACCACATTCGACTGTGGCCATAATAATATTCAAGGATAAATTATCCAGATAAGCTGTGGTGACCTATACTTTATAATAAGTTTGGTATTTTGTGAGAAAACAGATACAAGCCTCAGTATATTAAAAATTGTGTAAATACATTCTAATAACTGGCATTGAACTGGTTGTTTAGTATTTCTTCTGTGGGAAACTGAAATTATTTTACCAATATCTTGCCAAAATTCAGACTTTTAATCTGAATATGAGAGGAAAAGTAATAGTCCTGTTAATGAATGATAACGTTGGAAGTAGTGAATAGTAAAATACATTTCCATATATTTCAGTTAAGGTTCATACACGTTTAGGTTTGGCTGAAGAATTAATATAAAAACCAAAATTAGCTTATTTAATGTAATGAGTTATGTTGTTAGGGCAGGTTTCCTGCAGCTGTAAAAGGCAGCTCAGAGGAGAGAGGGGATGTCAGCTTGGAGTCCATACTTGCTGGGGAACAATTTCTTGAAAGGAAGGCTCAGTATTTATTGTTCTTCTTTTAATAATTTTTCTCCCTTTTTAGAAAATACACAGCTTGTTCTCTCCAATGTGAAATAATCTCTTTCCCAAGATTCTTTTTAAAATTTGGCTTCATTTTCATGACCTTAAGTTAAATATTTACCGCTGTTTTTTTCCCTGGGATGATAATCTATGATCTCCATCATATACTATACCATTAAATATTATTTCAATATTTTCTGCAGGAGCACCTGTCATTAAAAAAGTACATTGTGGACATTGTGATTGAGAGTTCTGTTCCTGTGGAACCATTAAAAGATGGAGAGGAGAAACAGAAAATTAAAAAGAAAGCCAAAAAGCTAAAGGCACGGATGAACTCCAGGTAGTACAAATTTCTTTATATTTTTTTCTAAACTTTGCCTTCTGTTCTCTAGTATGAGTGCAGTAGAAGGCTGAAAAAATGTAAAATTATTTGCTTTGGGAGTGTCTTGAAAATAACACTGATGAGCCTAATTTATGGCCACTTTCTCTGATTGAGAAAGAAAACTGAATATCGATCTGGAGCCCTTGGTTTCACCTGTTAAGAGCTTTTCTCATAATTGGATGCCAGTGCCCTGCCAAAACTGTAGCCTCTTCTAGCATACAATAGCATGTTTAAATTTGTGTAAACCATGCCTATTTTTCTTCCTAGCTATTGATTTTTAAATGAAGTATCAAAGAAAATCAATAGTAATCAACAAATAGAAGTCAGCCTGCTGTAGTGTCAAATCCCATGACTAAATTTAATCATTTTTTGTTGCCTGTCACAACAAGAAGAAAGTTAAAAATATCTGCAAGTGGAAAGTGAGTTGTCAGACGTGCAATTTGTTCTTAGTCTAAAAAGTGACATCTGCAAATCAGTGTGATGTGCAGGACATCATTATATCGTGAACTGGCAGTGTCACTCTTTATGGCTCAGGTTAATGCTCAGCTGAATATTGCAGCATATTTTTGCATTTCTCTCTAAAAATCCTTCTCAGCTGGGTAAGAGTCATTGTTACACATTTTCTCTGTCTTTTTAAGCAAGAAGGGTTTCAAATAAGAGAAAAAAGCTTGCCCAGATTTTTAGAGCTACAGTAGAAGTGAGATGTTTTATTAACTCCTAGCAGGCACAACAGCCTTCAGAACCACAACACTCTTACACTGTATTCTTGTTTCTGACTGCTCACCTCTTTGCATGAGCAGATCCAATAGCTGAGTATCACTCTTGGAACTGGATAATGTTCTTCAGGTTTCTGGTTGCTCAAGATGCAGAGCTATTCATATGACCTGTTGATTTAATGCAGTTACTGGGTCCAATTTTAATTATTTCTCCAGGGCTGCTTCTGTTGAATTTAGAATTTAGTCAAAGATTTGTCAGAGCTTGGAATGCAAATTGAAATGATAATTTATTCTTGGCTCAGATAGGAGGAAAATTTTTTCAGAACGTTTTGAGTTCGTATGTGTCAGACTGCTGTGAGTCAGCGTATTTGTCATCAAAAATTGTGATTAAAGCAGTAATAAAGGGCCGTCATTTTACAACAGTGATGTACTGTAGAAAAACACAGTAGAAGTTTGAAAATCTAAGTTACATTGAAGAGACATGAAGTTCATGCTCATTAAGCTTGGTTTTACTTTTAAAAGGTGGATAGAGTTTTGAATGGCTTTGCTGTCCTTGAAGATCTCAGAGCTAAACAGATTTTCTGATGTTAACTCAAAAGACTTACTAATAAAAATGTCCAGTAGCAACATAAAGCAGAGGTATTTTGATGTTGTTAATTCAGAGTTTCATAGGTGTTAGCAGATTATCTACACACCATGTTTGAGCACATATTTGCAGCTCTTCTCTAGGAAAATAAATAGTTACAACAAATACCCCTACACCTCAGCACTTGAAATGTCACATTGATTTCAGTTTCTAAGAAGCTGTGATATTTAAAACTGGAAAAAAATAACAACTGCAACCAAATAGGTTCCTGTTACACTCTTGAGTTTCCAGATCTTAAATCACTCTCGCGGTATCAAAGCAATGAAGGGCAGAGGTGAATGAGGGGACAAATGGTGATCAATGGGATATTAGATGTGTTGAGAAGTTTCGTTAGTCTTATTAATTACATTTATAACCCTAAGCCATTTAACTGGTGCTATCAGTAACAGCTGCTATATAGGTAAGTAGATTATCTCAGGTTATCACGTATGTGCTCTAGCAGGAGGATATTTGGATGCTCACCCAGGACAAGCAGGGTTGGGGAAAGCTGAATGGAAGCATTGGAGGTGTGCTTAGCAGGTAGCTGCTGCAGGCTTGGCAGGGCATTTAAAGCACTCCAGCCACGTGCATTTAGTAACAGGGTTTGGGGGTGATAATTCAGGTTTGACTGACTTGTCTGTACAAAAGCTGAAATGTGTTGTTTTTTTCC
>WAAG01002350.1:178-11764 GCA_013390105.1 Tichodroma muraria | reverse complement strand
AAGTCCATTCTCCTACCTGCTTGCCTATAAGCAACTTCACTTTTCAGTTGTCAGTTCCCTCTTACTCCACTCAGCCGACTAGTTCTTCACAATTTATTCAATGTACAACCATATTACAAGAAATAAAAGTGAAATTGCTATAACTGGACTAAATAAATTTATATTCTTCTATAAACCTTTATATTCTACTCTATCATATTTATGAAAGCTCTGCCATGTTAATGTGAATTAAATTCATCACTGCCTTATGCAGGAGATCTCTTGATTTCTTGATAGAAATAAAAACTCCTTCCTTCATTCCAACAGATTTTCTGTAGTGAAAACCCCAAAGAACAGAGACCACAGTGTATTTTAAAACTATAATTTTATGCAACCACCAAAAGAAATTAATGAACTGCTTTTGGTTTTGTGACATTGTCAAAATCAAAATTATATCATTCTCAGATGATTCACTGTATTATTGCTTCTCATTTTCAGGACTGAGGAAAATAAAAATAATTCATTGAACAATTATTTTACCACTTAATGCTGCAAATATGTAGTTTACAGGTAATTCGTCACGTTCCCTGGCTTTCAAGTGTCAGATTTCTAATTTATTGTTGCCCAGGAGAATCTATCCTGCAAAGCTGACACCCAGGGCTTTACTGACTAGCCCTGAAGAAATACCTACTAGCATTTCCAGAACAACTAAGGCAGCAGAAAGAAAAAGGGAGGACAGAGTACTCTAGCAGTGACTTGCTTTTACCCTTCCTGACCAGCGTGATATTTTTGAGCTGTATTATGTACACAGTGTGAAATAGCCCAGCTGATTTTTTGTGGGAGGAAGATGAACGTAAAGACAGAGCTTCTGGTGCTTTCTCTAAAGGTCTTGGCTTACAAATCTCTGCTTGTTGTACCCAGGTGCCTCAGCAGAAGGAAGGGGAACACGAATGAGCATGTGGCTTACTCCAACAGTACAAGTAGGTAATCTGTATAAATGAAAGCATTACTAAGAGCTCCAAATATGACAAAAAATATTGCATATCTGATTAAAATCTGAATCAAATTTTTTCAATGATAATGGAACGGTTGGGTTTTGTTGTTGTTTTTTTTTTTTTTGTTTGTTTGTTTTTTTTTAATGCTGAGGCTCATCAATCTCCTGGTTCTTTCCTGTCTCCCTTTCTCTCTGGTTTGGTCCTTCAGAGGGGATACACACCAGTTCACAGACACTTTGTCCTGTGGGCTGCCCACCTCCCTTCATCACCGTTCCCAGGGCTGCTGTGGGGATGGAACAGTAGCTGATGTGCACATCATACCTGCCTGTCTGGAAAAGTGTCTGCCACAAGTGACAGAAACCCCTAGCACATGTGTGGGCCACTTCCACTGTTAATAACGTGAACTTGCATTTCAGGGGGTGACACTGTCTTTCATCACCATGTGTGAACAAAAGGTCAGAAATATGTCTGCCCAAGAGAGTTATCTAGTGTAAGCCAAACAAAGTTTTTTCCTTCTTTTCCCATTTAAAATTAAGTTTATTAAGCTTTTAGCTGTGTTTGTTTGGGGTTTCTTTTAAGACGCTTAGCAAAATTTCAGCTTTTATTTGACTTTTTCCTACTCCTTGAAAATGTTTTAAATGGCACTTAGTTGTACCTACCCCCAATCAGCATTGTGCAAATGGAGAAGATTTTTTCAGCATCGGTATTGGCTGAAACATTTCCAAAGCCAACACTGGTGAGGCTGCTGAGAGTGAAATACAGGGCAGCTATATAGGCACTTCTGATTGATGGGCCTCCTAGTGTGTTATTCTCATAATAGGGAGATTCAATTCGCTTTCCTAGCTCATGAAGCCAACCTGAAAAAAAAAACAACATAGAAAGAATTACTTTTAAGTAATACTGACACCACCATGAAAACTATACATTATACTAAAAAGAAGTTCTAGTTCCTCACAAATCATAAATCTACTTAAAAGACATATTCTTCACACAATTCCAAGAATAAAAAGAACATTAAACTGTGGGAAGTTATGCAACACATTAAGTATTGTGTCTCTGGGATATTTATTTTTATGCATTTTTTTATGATGAGAATTGTATTTCTGCATTGAAATCAAGTGGTTTTGAATTGCATATTACAGGTCTAATTAGATAATTTATAAAATCCATTAAGTCAATAAAAAGAAAAAATCTTCACCTAATAGCACTGCAGCAACAATGCAACATCATTTGATTCTTTCCATTAATTAATGCTTGGAAAGCTTTTTGACATTCTAAGACTAAATCATTATAATAGTAATTACATATTCAGAGCTTTTCACATGTTTCTTTTTACAGTAGAAAAGATTCAAAAAACTAAACATAATTTGCAAACCAGAATTAATTTTCAAAACATGCCTCAGTAAGTATTTTCTAAATTGTTCATTTAATCTTTCCTTTCATTTTGATAAATGAGTATGAGTGCCAGAGAAAGCAGAATTAGCTACTGCCTCAGATATTTGAAAAAACAACAAAACAACCCCAAAGCAACAATACTGGAAAAAAATATGCAGCTGGAAAATGCAACCTGAATGAATTACATAAACATAACGCTTCACAAAAATCAAGATTGGGGAAAAAAAGAAGGATAAAAATCTATTTTTGTGCCCAGTTTTGCCTGTTAAACAGCTTGTTTGGAAGATTGAGAATCTTTCTTGGGTATACAGGGAGAACTGCCAAAAGAAAATAGTCCTGACAGACAGTTTTATTTTTAGAAAAATTGTTTTGAGGTCCTCCTTTTGTCAACTGGGACCTGATAGACTGAATCACCTCCTGAAGATTATTCCCTGTCCACTTCAGTCAGCATCCATTTCGATGAATCCAAATATGAACTGGGGGAAATCTCATTGCACAGAATATCTGCAAAAGTAGGGGGTAGATATAAAGTATCTGTCTCAGCACTTCCAAATCAGTTGGGGAAAAAGTCGGTAGGTATTTAACAGCTAGAGCAGACCTGCTGAGCCATGGTTGCTCCCATGCTCAGCTCCGTGCTTTCTGCCACGTTGTCCTCCAGAGAAAGCTCAGCCAGAAGGGCTGGGTAATGGCAGAGCAAGGTCTGGCCATGCCCCTGCTGATCCACTCTGGGCAGGACAGGGAACTTGACAAAGAGCATAAATGAAAGCAGTCTGCACTGTCATATGATGGCAATACCGAATAGGATGGCTTACCTTGCCAACAGACAAGAAAGCATGTGAAAATCTCCCCGATTTTGCCTGGATAGATAGTATTATCCACTTGTTAGTGGGGCTATTTTATATTTGCGGCTCCCAATTATTTAAAATGAAAGTAGAACAAAATGGGAAAAAAGATAAAAGAAGCCTAGCTGAGTCAATACCACTTCTCCGTGCACTACTGTTTTTCTGAGTTTACACTACATTTCCCCAACAGTAGCATGGTCCTTTGTACGACAGATTTAATTCCCATATTTCTATAGTAGGGAATATAATCACAAACATTAAGGAACATATAATAGAAACTTAACGAAATCTCTGTAGAGAGGAGACAAAGTTAAAAAAGGTCTATCTAAACATAACGCAAAATAACACAATCATAAAGTTCAAGATCAGCTCAAGATTTTTTCAGTTGCAAAACTGAAACAAGTTATTTTAAAGAACTGATATGCCTTTTAGGAGAAAACCTCCTGCTTCGGAGTGTTATAAAAGCCACTGATTCTCAGCTTGTGTATTTCCATTTTTCTCACTTTTCATGCACTTCCAGTGCTATCCAGGAAAGGTGGATGACTGCATTCTTTAACTGAGAGATGTGTTTGAATTAGTTTCTCCTTTACACCTCACTTTATGTTCAAGGTTTTCATCCAACCCTACTGAAACCTCACTGTTCCTAAAGGATTCATATTGCTAGTAAAAATAAGGTACAAAAATAAGTGCCTACACCATGTCAATCAGTAGAAATCTCTATAATATTTCTACAAAAATTCTATTATACCAAAATACCAATATAATAATTTTACAATTTCTAGCAAACATTTCTGGCCAAGATACCATTATCTGAGATGAGTTTAATATTCAGTGTCTGGTTCTGTGGTATAACTGAAGGTCAGACAAGTCATCCCCTCAGCAGGATATATGGCTTATCTCTGAGCTAAAACCATAACAGTTAGCAATGATTAGCAATTCTTAACGATTGCTAAAATAATGCCACAATAGAAAAAAAAAGCTATGAAGTAAATTTATTTCGAGATTTTAGACTTGGAAGAGAAAATGTATGTCTGAAAGGGAAAACCCCAAAATGATATTCCTCCGATATGTAGATAAGACCATGTTTACAGCTTCTTATTTATATTTTGGCTGACAGAGATTATCCTAATCAGGAACTTTTGAAAAAATTATATAAATTAGTATTTCAGCCAGAGTATATAAAATGCTACAATATCTCCCAGATCAACCGTACTTCTCATATTTGCTGATAACATTGAATTTATTTTTTTTTTCAGTTTCAGGGTAGAGGCAAGATACAGCTGGGTGTAAATACTTTCATCAGCAAATGGAAATAGTTATGAGGTAGCATCACTGACTAATGCCTTTTCTGTTCCTGTAGGTAACAGTTCTCAGCAGATTCTCTGGCAAGCTTGAGTAATTAATTTCTGCCCTCAGGGAAGAAGAGAAAAATAAATATACCTTGTAGTCAGAGGCAGCTTCCTAGAATTTAGCCTTATGAATCTTGTCTGGTTCAGAATTAGCATTGTCTAGGTACAGCTCTCTGACTTTGAAAACATTTTAAAGCATCAATTAGCATAATTAAGAGGAAGGCCTTTCAAAGGGAAAAAGAGCACTTAAGTAATCAAGTCCCATTGGAAAAGTCAATAGGAATTGAATATCTAGCTCCATTAGGCTACTTTGAAAATTGCTGTAAGAATCTGTATTGAGTTACATTTACTTATATCTGGAAGTGCTCAAGTATCAGCAGAAGCCTAGAAAAACATTTAAACCTCCATAGATGACATACTTTTTAACTGGATGTAAACCACATTATTTCATTTACTAGACATCCAGAAAATCAGTTGTTCCCCTGGCTTGGTGCTTTCTCTGCACTGTGTATGTAAAATACTCCCTATAATTTGCTGCTTCATTCTATACTACTACTTAGATTTTCCTTTTATGCCAGACACTTAACATGCCAAAATACTGTCTGGTACTTCAAAAACTTGGAAATTAGTTGCATTTTCTAATGCATTAATTAACTATAACACTTTTTTTTAAAATAAGAAAGACATTTTCTTTTCTCATTAAAAAAATAGACCAAAAGTCTCTGTTTTGTTCTGCACTACTGTGTCAGGAAGAATAAAGAGGTGTGGATAAGGAGTGTCTCTTAGAGCATCCCTGAATGTCTGAAAGCAGTGATGATGCTACAGGAGAAAGGTATGAGAAAAAGGCTGAGCTTCTCACAGCTATTATTCCACATCAAATTTAGGGACTTCAAGTATTCCTAGGGGAAATGGGAAGGTAGAAAAGCCTATCTGATCCTACATAATCACTTTTTTTTGGGTGTTTAAACAGTATTTAAACCTCATTCAGGACCAGACCACGCTTGTCCCTTTCATGCTAGTGAGGAGAGAGAATAAGCAATATCTATGCTGATAGCAGAGAAAGAGAATATGTAGTGAAAAATGCTGGAGTTAACTAAAGGACAGTGTGGATTGTCTTTAGTGAGGATTATCATTAATGAGTTTGTCTGAGGCTGAGTTTTGTTTTTCTGACTCAACTAAAAAGAAATAATAATAGAAAAATGCCCTGAACTGGAGCACATGCAGCCTTCTGATATAAATAGATTACAAGTTTCAACACAGAAGTCGCTATTTTAGGACCACTAATGTGTGTCGCAGCGAACAGTTTAGGGTCATTAAGGAGAAGATAAAAACTATACATGAGAAATTAGATCCTTCATCACTGGAATGCATTTTTAAATTAAAATCACCATGTAACCTGAGAGCTGTGTTGGTTCCCACAGCAGTAGTCCCTGATCACTGCTGATAGCTCCTAATTTCAGATCTAGAGCCAGGCAGTGAGGAACTGTAGGTTTGCACAGCAAAGCACACCAACCTTTCATCACACAGCAGCACCCTCTGATTTGCAAATAAACATCTCGTATTTCCATTTTAAATGGGGGAAAAATGTTCCAAGTTTCTATTGATCTCAATGAACCAAGAATTTCAGTCGTACCCATCTCTATGTTTTCTTGTATTAACCTCCACAAAATAAACTTTAAGGCAGAACAGTTGCTAAGAGAGAGCAAGTAGGTGAATTTCCTTCTTTTTAGGTAAAAGCATCTGTGAATACACTTTCTGTGATTTTAGATGTCCAAATCACTTTTCTCAACTGTGTGGCTTCTTCAGAATGTATTATAGTTAAAATTCATTTGAGGAGGGGAGGCCAGATACTGTATATAATAATACTGTATTTGAGATGAGATTTTTTTTTATAACAGCATAATGAATACATTTTATCACATCAAACCTTAGTTATCATTCATTAGATGTTAAAAAATTAGCTTCAATTTTAAGATTGCTTTCAAAGAATTTTGCATAGTTACTCTCTAAATGTTGCTGACTGATATAATACATTAGAATCTAAAGGTGTATAAGAAGATGAAATCATTTTACTTCTTCTTGTGTGTATGACTGTATTATTGAATAATCATTACCTCAGTTTTCATGGTGATTACTCAGGTTCTTCACAAGAGCTTCAAAGCTTTTTTTATCCCTGTCTAGCCAAAATGTTTTTGACATGTGCAACTTTTCCCCGCTAAAACATCTGAAGTTTTCCCCCAGACTATTAATAGACCAAACAGCACCATTCCTACTATTTCACCCTGTGGATTATTGCTGTTACTCTTTTATTGTCACAAAACCTGATCATTTGTTTACAGGTTAGATTTATGGTGGAGCTTTGCCTGTCATGTTAGGCGAGGCTCCAAGGTACCAGAGCAGATGGTTTTAGGATTAAAGAACCCCAGAGATGACAAGAGCAATCATACCTTCAACCACTGCTTCTCGACGACTGTAAATGTGCCAGATCTTATTGGACTGGGTCAATAAGTAGAACAGGAATCAGGCTTTCCTTTCACACAAACTAGGAAAAAATAAAAAGGTACTACCCCCCCCCCCAAACCTTTCTACCTCCCTCTCCTTTTCCCCCCTCAAAAAAAAAAAGAAAAGAACAAGACAGAGACCTGAACATGTGACACAGATGTAGATTCTGAGAGTTTGAAAACACAGCTCAAGCACTTGTGCTCAAATGTCAGAATTGCACAGCAGTAAAATACAGGACATGAATTTATGGTCTCTTCAAAATGAAGACAATAAATAAAAGTTACCTGTGTAAGAGGAAACCACGTGTGTCTATATGATATGTCAACAAGTACAGGGTACAAAGAAACAGCTCTGGCTAAGAGGCTTGTATTTGAAGAAAATTAGCTGGTATTTTTTCAAGATAAATAAAAGTTAATTAGCAATGCATGAAATTTAAACTAGAATGATTTCAATATTAGTACAACAGATATAACCATAATGGCTGCAGGATAATCAGGAACAATTAACATTAATCTAGTTCCCTTAATCTTCATTCTGCTAACACACTTTTCTGAAAAGAGTGGACACCTAAAATGAGGAAGAAAACAAATACAATAGAGAAAATAACATATTTCTCAAGTACTGAGACTGCTTAAAAATATTAAAATAAGTCTCAAAATTATTTATTTAAAATACCTCTTATTTTAGCTTTGTAAAATATGGTCCTAATCAGAGTATATTCTTTATTATGATGAATTTAATGATTTTTTTCCTTAAACTAGAAAGACAAAACAAGAGTATGAATGAGACTGGTAGTGTTACAGAAGTAAAGGAACACCTACCACAGTATTAAAATTTCATGGAGGGAATTTTTTGCCATGGCATAGAAAAGAAACAAGTTTAACTATATGAAACATTTTTTATCTCAACTGGCTGTGAATGAAGTCCTCGTGGCAGAGTTGCTCTCAAGGCAGCCCTGTGTGAGCCCAGGAGCAGAGCCCAGGCACCAGCTGTGCTGACTTGCATGCAGCGAGGAATGGGATTAGTGCTTTGGATCAATGCAAGGCAGGGGTATCTGCCCTCCACAAATCCTTTCTCTTACCTTTGAAACCCATTATCTGTATACTTTTAAATATAATTTTACCCACATTTTTCTATGTTTAGGTCATAATCTCTGGTAAATTTCTGGTGCATTGGTTGCATCAGCTCACCCAGGTAATGAAGGGCTACCTCCCTGTAGTTTTTACTATGTATTTATAGTTACCTTCCTGTGTTAAATCTGTACAAGCAGGTTATACTTAACCTCCGGTTGAGTAGATTTTCAAGTGCCAAAATGGGAGGCGTGGATATTGCTTTGATGGAAACTACACAAGATTTTCCACAGACATATGTAAAAGTTTATATATGTTTACTTGATGAACGTGCACCTTACAGACAATAAGAAAAAGAAAGCAAACACCTCAAGACCCCCTTTAACATGTAATCAAAGAGGAGAAAAATATCTCCTTTTGTATCAAGAACTCTATGCCTCTTTCTATTCAGCACTTCAAATCTTCAGAGAGGAGTGGACAAATTTTATAAGATCTTATGCTTCAGATCTCAGATGTTCACCTCTTTAAAGTCTAAGCCATAAACAAAAATAGAGTCTTCTTTCATGTAAGTGAATTTAAAAATTCTTGTGAAAATATTAACAGCTTATTTTTGGGGAGCTTGCAAAAAATGGCAATTACAAAAACTGAATATTTTAAAATTACAAGTAAAATAGTTTAGAATTTCAAATGTCATTCTCAAAAACAAACCATGATGAGATATCTCTCCAAAATAATAGGTGAGGATCCACCAGTAGCAACTTTGAGGATCATACTAGAATTCAGGTGAACACTAAGAATAGATAGATAGATATGGTATTGATATATTGATATATTGACTGATAGATTCAATAAATATGCCATTTGATTTCCATTGCAGAGAAACTGAATAGAATTTTTATTATATCTCTTCCCAAATTAACACATGAAGTAAGAGATGGTCATGAATCAAAATCCAAGGTACAAACACATTTCTAACAAAGCTGGCAATTCAGACCCTTGCATCTACTTTATTTATTTATTTATTTATTTGTTTATTTATTTATTTATTATTATGGATCAAATTAAGAAATCAAGGTTTGAACATACATCAGGTGGAATTGTAATCTTCTGCCAGACTTTGGGAATTTTACCACCAATTTTTGAGCATCTGTAACATCATCCAGAGAAACTTTGAACTTGGACATAATGCAGTCAGAATAGGAAAACAAAGATAAAAATTAAAGGCTCTTGTATTGCTCATGAGGCTTGCACATTCAAGGTGAACAAACCTGTCTAGTCAAAGGCAGGTAGGTGACATGAATACCTTCATATCTGGTTCCTTTTGAATGCCTGCCTTACCTTTTGCAGGTACAATAATCTGGAAGAAACTGTATCTTCCCCAAACCCTTAGGAAAAGTTTTTGACTATCTAGAGACATATGTTGAGACAGGTGTCTTTTAAATACTTTCTAAACTCACAGAGCTTTCCAAATTAATGTGTGCTCCTTGTTGAGTTAGAGCATTTTTAGATACAAGCTTAACCTCTGTCAGGTCTACCAAAAGTTAATTTCAGTTGAAAGGTGAACTCTTTTATAAGGCTAACTAATACTCTTTGTAAATAAATTGGCTGTTGTATTTCTAATTGAATGTATACTTAGAAGGTAGCACAAAAAAATATACATTTTGCAGAGCTTTAACTCATCTAACTTGACAGAGTCATAATAAGATATTGACCCATTGTTCTCACTGAAAATGAAGCTTTCATGGTGAAATAAATACTCAATGAACTCAGTAGTTTCAGTAGGAAGAGGAGCTCAATCAAGGAATTAAAAAAGGAAAGAAATCTAAGATCTAATTGCAAAGTTCCTTATAACAAGAAAAACACAGCTGAGCCCACAGAAGACTGAAAACCTGAAAACTTGGCCTTAATTATCTGATAAAGTTCAACTCTAAATTGCAATCACTACTTAGTTGTACTTAAGTGGTATCAGTACATAGAATAAAATAATAGCATTTATCTTTTCTCATGGTAAAATTGATACCACCTTCGAGATATGGACAAAACTTCCTTGTAGGAAGCAAATTCTTGTCATCACCAAGGTGTGGTCTCTAAATAATTTATATTTCCTTTTTGGGAAGCCAGAAGTGCAAGGAGAGATACTTCCTATGGGAACCTTGCAATACATCCCACTGAAGGCACAGTAAGAATTATAATGCAATTTCCAAAGCCGGTGGTTGATCAGTCCTGGGCATGTTTGTGGCTTAAAAATAGTAGAGCAAAAGGCCTGATATTAGATATTTGCAATTTTAGCATTTTACTAGAAAACAATGTTGGAAAGCTATATTTTAAAATATTTAGTTTGCAACAAGTTAGGAGAGATTTGAGTTCAGCATATCTTCCACCTAATGCAAAATGCTACATAAACACTCTACAAAACACTGTGTACATGAATTACCAACAGCTTCACACATTTTGAGCCCTGAACATTCCTATCCAGAATCTAACTATAGTTGATGCATTAAATCTTAAAATTTCTAGATTATGTTCTATCTTCTTTTATCTGCAAAATAAAGTTTTGTGCTTTTACTTTTTCTCCTACTGTGAGAAATCCTGGAGGAACAACCCAGATAAAGTTTCACAGTCAGAGCCCTGGATGCTTCTTAAAGTTGGTACATAATTCATGAGAATTAGCCATTTGCATTTCCTCTCCACCATGTGGCAAAATATTGTCTTTGCGGAGAAGTTACTTCATGCTTACAAGTAGAGTTTATTCTGGTGAGAGAAGAAAGAAAGGAGGGGTACTGGGGGGAGATATCCCTTTGGGCAGAGCTCCAAGAGTCTCCAAAAATCCAGGTAATGCTATGCAGGAACACAGAGGTTATCAGCTCCACAAGGCTCTCGGTGAGTTGTCCCTCTCACCCCTGCACTGCATTGCTGCCTTGCTGCCTCATAAGGCTGCAGATTGCATCTCTGGGACATGCAGCTGGTATTCTGTGGATGGCTAAACAAATCAGTCAGATCTGTTCCTCATATTTATGAGGAAGACTCCAATATACCTCCATACCAGCCTCCCAAAACAATGTAATAAAGATTCCCCTTACAGTAGAGATACATTTATTCCAAGGTAGAGACCTGTCTACATTACATGTAAGAGCTATGTATAAGGATTTTGAGAGCTGACTCAGCAGACCTGCAAGGAATTCATTCCTCTTGATATTTTATGATAGTTCCCTAAATAGTTAGACTTACTGTTGCAAAGCTCCAGCGTACATGGTCAGTGCACCTGCATTCCTGCAGAACTAGGTCATAACTTCCTTCAGCCTCATTCATCAAAGAGTCAGTAAATTTAGAAAAGGAATGTTCTTGAAACTCTTCTCTGTGATAAGCTAGTATAGCTCGTCTCAACAGTTATTTGTCAGATGGCCGTGTTTGAATATGTGGGAGATTTAAGAACCTCTTGCTTTTGCAAGTCAGC
>WAAG01002346.1:101559-133282 GCA_013390105.1 Tichodroma muraria | reverse complement strand
TCCAACCCAAACCATGCCAGGATCCCACTGCTCCAGTGTGTCCTTGCCCCAGAGGCCCAGGTGAGGTGAGCACTATGCCAGGGGGTTCTCAGGACTCCAGGCCCCTCCAGCAGCAAGAGGTGTGGCATTCCCTGGTGTTGTTCAAGGCCCTTGGCTGCTGCAGCTGCTCAGTGGATTTTCCATGGCAGCAACTGCTGTTGTCACACTCAGCTCCCAGCAAAACAAAACCCATTCCCTGAGGATCAGTGCAGGTGGGAGCTTTTGGGAAGGTGGGCTGTAGCCTG
This sequence comes from Tichodroma muraria, assembly GCA_013390105.1. Lineage (NCBI taxonomy): Eukaryota > Metazoa > Chordata > Aves > Passeriformes > Sittidae > Tichodroma > Tichodroma muraria. The sequence goes on along the minus strand of WAAG01002346.1, from coordinate 132,998 downwards.
GGGAGGCAAACCTCGAGAAGGCTTCAACTTGTCCAAACTTCTGCTTTTCCTTTGGGAAATCTACAATTCTGCATTGAAACCAGGAGGAAAATAATGTTTTTCTTTGAAAACTGGCCATCTTCTTCCTTTGTGTTGTCATGCCAGGGGTTTGTGTTCAGCCAGCAGTGAAGTTGTTATCTCTGCTTCCTGTTTCACTCTGTCTATTCTGTAATTTCTATTTATATATATTATATATTATTTATATATTATCTATAGGATTTTTTTAAAGGCTGTCCTTTTGTTGTTCTTCCCCTCTTACAGCTGTGGCAAGATTCATTTTCCAGAGTCAGGAATCACGTGTGATCCATATACTGACAGGACTTTATTAACTCTCATACTCTGTGGATATTTAACTATGACTTTTAATTCCTGCTAAGAGCCTAAATATTAACAAAATGCAGAGATTTCCTCGGCATTTACCTGTGATGGATAAACCAGCAGGGCTGGGCAGTGTAGTTGGGTGTAATTCCATGGGAGTTTTCCCTCTGCTCAGCTCTCACTGTGTTCTCTTGGAATGTCATTGCAGGCAAGCTGAAGGATCTGGGCAATTTGGTCCTGCGCCCCTTTGGCCTGTCAACAGAGAACTTCCAGATCAAACAGGATTCATCAACCGGCTCCTACTCCATCAATTTTGTTCAAAACCCCAACAATAACAGATAACATGGATTCAGTGTGGCTCTGCACATCCCATGCCAGGATCCAGCAAACCAACACCCTCCACCCCCAGGGGAAGAGGAGACTCAACAAACTCATTTCCCAGCTTGTGAAATTATTTGCAATGTGGATGTAAAGCAACTCGTTCAACTTCTCATAGTGATAACTGTGTCCAGTGTGTGATTTATTCCTTTTTAATATATTTTTTCCCCTTCCCTTGCGGTGTTTGGCTTTTCCAAGAGGCAGTTCCTTGGTTTGGCCCACTCAGTGCTGGCAGCAGCAGTTCAGGGGAATCCAAAGGCTGCTGGTGTCCTGGGAATGGGGAAATCCAGCAGCAGCACTGCCCCACCCTCAGCTGGGTGGGACTGGCACCCCTGGACACAGCCCTGCCCTGGGATCATGGAGCTTGTAATAAAGGCTTGGTACTTCTGCTCCTGGGGTTGGGAGGTTCTTGCCTGGGCTGAGCCCTCCCCGGGGTGGGTTTCTTGCTGAAGGTCCCACAGAAAACAACACCTTGCAGGACATTCATGGGAAGCAGTGGATTTTTTGGCCCTGCTTGCAGCAGTGTTGTCATTTAACTTCATGCCTCCCTTCCAGCAGTTTGTTTACTGCATATTAATTTTTCTGAAGGCAGCAAGGACATTTTGTGCCTCCCTCTGTCTGCACACCTTGTAAAGGTACCTTCAAATGAAATGTGCTTGTCAGAGATCCATTCATGCTGCAGGGATCCACAGGAGTTGATTGCAGGTCTCCACAATAACTAGACCTTGAGGACTTGGAAGTGTTTCTAGAATAAGATGATCTCTGAGGTCCCTTCCAGCCCAAACCAGGTCATGATATAAATATAAATATATGGATATATATATATTTATGTGTTCTGTTGAGGTGGTTCATTCAGGTTTTGGAGGATGTGCCTTTTGTAATTCCTGCTTTTCCTGGGTTTTATCAGTGCTGAAGTGTTTAATTGGAGGCAGATTCTGCAGTTGTCCCCATGCAGATTTCAGTACATGATTTAATTAAATAATTAGCAGTGGCTGCCTTGGCTATTGGGTGTCATATCCAGTTAATTTCAGGAAGTCTCTGTGTGTCTGAAATTCAGGAGCTCCAACCTCTCACTGAAAGGAAAAGCCTTTCCAGGCACAATGGGTTTGGTGCTTTAATGTCATTTTTGTCTCTGCAGCTGTGCGGAGTTTTTTTCTGATTGTTAAACTCTGTCCTGCTGCATTTTTAGCTCAGTTTTAGTTTAGAGCTGGGCCTGGGGTCAGAGGAGCTGTGAAACCTCTGCTGCCTGAGCTGAGCTCTGCAGGGAAGGCTCAGTGGCTTGGGATTAGTAGAAATGTTAATAATCTTCCCTAAAACCTGGAGCAGTGCAGAGCAAAGGTGTCCAGGCTGCTGCAGGGAGCCCTGGGCAGGGCAGGGCTGGGCTCAGGGCCCTGCTGGCCCTGGTTCCACTCACCTGCAACATCCCAGCACACCCCTGCCACGTGTAAAAATGGAACCACTTTGGAACCACCCTGGATGCTTTCAATTTTAAATTTTTTTTAACTCCTTAAAATTTCCTTGCTCTGACCAGTGGGTTTCTGTCCCTGCCCACACTGTGTGCAGCGTCACTCACCCGGGGGTGGCTCTTGTGCCCAGTTACACCAGTGGCCTTTTCCAACCTGCTGCTTCAGGGGTTCAGGGACAGGAGTTCTGTTCCTTCCACTCTGTTCCTGCTTCACCCCTTTGAAAGCCTGGGGAGCTGCAAATATTCCTTCTTGGCTGGAGACTGGGGAATCTCTGGGAAATAGAAGCACAACAAAGCTTTTCAATTTCCTACCTGCTGTGGAAACACATCATCAAATCATTGTGCAACTCCCCTGCAGGATGCCTGATGTGCACCTGGAGTTTTCCAACGAAGGGAAGGGCAAAGGAAGCAGCACTGCAGCTGATTAGTGTTTGACATTTAATTGGATTGTGTGAAAGTCACCGGGAATTGGGCATGCTGATACTGAGAATTCAAACTTCCAGGTCATCCCTCCCTCCTCAGTGCCACTCTCCAGCTGGACCAGAAACCTCTGGCAGGTGTTATCTGCCACCTCAGCAAGTTCTCCTCTAGGCAAAATTCCAGTTAATTGCCTGAAAGCCCTTTTGCATTGTCCAAATCCTGAACAAGTGCATGTATCTTACTTTTGAAATTTAAGTGGTTTTTTATGTCTAAACTAGTCCTCATAGCTGCCACCAGTAAAATAACTGGTGCCTCCCCCTGGTGCCACTGGCCACAACTCGGGGAGTGCCAGGGAGTTTTGAGTCACTCTCGTTGGATTTACAACCTCTCATAGGAAAAAAACAGTTTTATGAAACACAATCTTTTAAATATAAGTGCTCTTAAACCAAACAGTTCCTTGCTCAACAGTTCCAACAGTTACTCACCCTCCTGGTAACCAGCCTGTGCCTCTTTTCCAGCTGGAGTTGTCCATCCTCAGCTCCCGCCTTTGTTCCTCCTTCCTTTGCCTGCCAAACACAAAACCTTTCAGTACCTGGCCTTTCCCCTGAGGTGTTTGCACAGAAATAAAGGGAATGCTGGTCTTGTCCAAGGGCTGGGTTAAGTCTCTCCCTACAAAGAACTTTCTCCAGGATTTCCATAACACTTGTGGCTCAGACCTTCCAGTTTTTGACACCAGAACTGACACTGGCATTTCTCTCTGTTTTATGCAGAGGTTCTCACTCCTCTGTCCCCTCAGAGACTTTAATCCTTTCGGCTGCAGAGGGACTGAGGTTTAGAATCACGGATTGCCAGGATGGCTTGGGCTGGAAGGGACATTAAAGCTCATCCAGTCCCACTCCCTGCCATGGGCAGGGACACCTTCCAGAGACCAGTTTGCTCCAAGCCCCATCCAGCCTGGCCTCATTCCAGATCCTGCTCCTGAGTCCCAAGGCCTGGTCCTCAGAGGAGCTGAACAGCTGCAGTTCCCTCCATCCCACCAAAGATTTGAAGCATTTAACATCTCTTAAAAGACAAAAAAACAACTCCCCGGTTCACATCTTCAGCTCTGTCTCCCAAAAATCCAGCCCCAAGGGAGGCAGCCAGAGGCCACACTCCAGGGAAGGGTCAGTGGGACCGACACAGGCCCAGCAGGATCCAAAATTCCCCCCAGCTCAACCCTTGGGATATTCAGGATTTGACAAAGCACTGGGCTTTGAAGCCACATCCTTCCCTCCTTGATTAGCACAAAACTTCCTGGGACCTACCTGCCCCTGATTAGCACAGCCCCAGCCAGGGAGAGAGGAGAAGCTGCTGGTCACCAGTTCCTGGCTTTAATTAGCTGTGTTATTCCCAAGGGATTACTGCTGCAGCCAAGAACCAATTATATCCCAGTGCCTCCTCTCCAACATGGGCAACGACGCGCTGGGGCACATGTAATGTGCAGCATTCATACGTTGCTCATTCACAAGCCTCCCCTGTTTGGATGGAACCCAACATTTTCTTGCTCAGCAACTTCATTTTTCCCACCCTGGGCAGGGCTGTGACTGCTGGGGAGTCGCTGCTGGGGAGGCTCTGGGCAGCCCTTGGCACAGGAGTTGTGGCACTAAGCCAGAGGCATCACTGCCTACCCTGATGGAGATTAAAGGCTCTAAATCAACTGAAAATTAAAATAACCCCCTTTTTTCCTGATTCTGCACATTCTATGGGAATCTCCCAATTGGAAACCATCTGCAGCTGCAGCCTGGAGTCCCCAGAACTGCACATTTCTCCCCCGTTGTTTCTCAAGGAGACAATTTACAAATACTGCATTCCCTAAATGGATGCAGCAGGATTAGGTTTGCCTTTCCTGGCCTGGCTGGGCCCAGCGCTCTGCTCCGGGCTCCCAGGACTCCCTGCCTGGTGTCCATGGGCTCCAGGCAGTGTCCAGGAGGGTCTCAGCCTCCAGGAGCAGCTGCTGACCAGAAGTGACCCCCGGTAGCCCCGGAGCCGGGAGGGGTCCGTGAGGGAGCCGTGCCTGTTCTGGGATGAGCACACGCTGGCCAGTGTGTGGGGTTTTGTTCCTGTCTCTGGCCAGTGAACTGCAGCACCCTCCTCCCTGCAGGCACTCCAGGAAACAGGGATGGCAGGAACAGGGATGGCAGGAAGAAGGGGAAATGCTGTTATCTCCTCTGGGCGGTGGCTGCTGGAAGAGCTTCCTAAGCGTATTCCTGAGTGGCGCTGGCGAGTGCCCAGCGGGTCCCTGGAGAGGCAGCGGGGCCAGGGCTTTTCTAATTGCATTTGTCCTATTTCCATGAGCTCCTTTGGCTGTGACCCTCCATCGTGGGGCGCTTCTCTGTCTGAGGGAGGAAGAATTGCAGTATTTGGGAACGCAGGGAAAGGAGGAGGCTGGGAGCTCGCAGATTGCCTGCGCATGGCTCCAGCCCTGAGCTGGAGCGACAGCTCTCGCTGTGCCCCAGCACATTTGGGTCCCTGCTCCCAGCTGGAATGCAGCTGAGGCCTTGGATGCAGCTGGTGGCTCCTGCCAGGATCCTGCAGTGCTAATGCAGAGGGGTGTGAAGTCCAACCCCCCCAATTCTGCTCTCACAGCTCATGCCCAATGCTGCCTTTTTAAAGGCAACCACAGCCAAGTGAGTGAATCACAGAAGCATCATCCACATCCATCTGAGCAGTGTCAGTATTCCTGGGGTCTTATCCTTAGCATGGTCCAGTATCCATCCCTGAACACTCTGGAGCCCCTGGCCCCTTCCCGACAGCTCAGAGCCTTCAGTGTTTGGATGAGCCCTCCAGAAGGAAGAGCCTCACTTAATATTTAATGACCAAGACAACCAGTCAGAAATTCCAGTCCCCAAGCTCTTAAGACGCGGAACTCAGCTGAAAATACGGATATCAAAATTAGAACTACTCCTCCTGGGCTTGGAACATTTACCCCAAATACAGAACATGCCAAAAACCTCTGCAGGGCTGTCCAGTCAGCTGAGAGGGGAGCACCCATGGCTTGTGCTGCAAACCCAGCAAGGGGGGCAAAACAAAGAGCACAGAGACACGCAAGGGAAAAGCAGGAGCAGAACCATAAATGTCAGATAGGGAATGTGAATAAACCCCACAGCATGACCCAGCAAACAACAGGAGCCTTTTCCTGGCTCCCTGCTCGGCCTGTGGAACACGACAGGGAGAACAAATCCCAGAACAGCTGGAGCAAGGACAGGGGAGGGGGACACAAAACCGCGGCAGAGAGGGGGAGTTGGTGCCAAGGGCCTTCCCTCGGAGCAGAGGGACAGAACCTTCCCCAGGTGCGGCAGGCTCTGAGCTCCCAAGCACACCTCACCTGCCACGGAATCCTCCCGGCCTGGGGCATTCCCATTTTCCACAAAGCCCTCGAGCACACAAGGGCCTTCCATGCAAACCCGACGCGGTCCGTGAGCCAGACGAGCCCAGGGAGCCCCGCGGCAATCGGGAGCCCCAAGCCAGGCCGGGCCTCGGGCAGGGCCCGGCGGCCCCACCCAAACGCTCCCAAATTTGACAGTGTGAATTCACGGCGTCACTGCCACCGAGCCACCATGCCCTTCAGCAATGTCCCTTTTGGTCTCACCCTGCAAGATCTAAACTCTGATCCCAAACACTTTGGATGGAATCTCTCCAAACCCCTCGTGCCAGAGCTGCACTTTTGCCCGCGTTAAGCGTCGCCCTTTTGATGCCGGGGGCAGCAGCAAACGCCATTAGAGGGGTTTTGTGTGGGCCTTAGGTCACCTTTATCCCTTTGCCAACCACTGGAGTGAGGATTAATCCGTGGAGTAATTGCAGAGCTCTGAAACCTGCCCGGCCAACCTCTCGCGGCTCCATCCCCACAGCGCTGCTGCCAACCCCGCGTCACAAAGGAAAAGCCATTAGCGGGCAATTACATTTCAGCAGGATTTCCCAGCCTAATGAGGATCGCCGATTCAAGAGGAACTGCTGCAAGGCCGAAGGAATAATGAGAGAAGGGGGACGGACGGGAGTTTCTGTAATCCCGACAGAATGAAAAACAACCACGAAGGAAAAGAAAAGCATCTGCTGGAGCTGCGCTCGGGCCACAGCCAGATGTGGGCGCTTGTCACAGCGCTTCCAAAGCAGCCCGGGCTCAGCCAACAGCAGCACTTCACAGCTAATTCGATTTTGGGAAAAAACTCCTCATTATCGACAACAGGTCACTGCAAGAACCCCTTCCCAGCAGGGTTAGTACCTTTGCGTGCCCCACCAGCTCCTGGCATCCTCTGTGCCGTAGAAACACCCGTGCCATAAAACCACCAAAGCTTCCTGGAAACTGGAACTACCTAGAAATTAAGTTTACTCAAGCAGCTTATATTTTGTTTAGCCCAGGAGCTCAACTCAACTTAGGGAATCTTTCTTTACAGCACCAAAAATGCAAGTGGAAAAAACGTGTATAAATGCTGCCTTCTGTTTGATGGGAAAGTGCAGTTCCAGAGTCTGCCATTCCATAGAATCATGGAACCAACTAAGGCTGGAAAAGACCCTTTCAGATCATCAAATCCAAGCACCAACCCAACACCACCAGATACTTTGGAAAAATACTTGCTGGCACGGCCCTCCTTTGAGCGCAGTGGGATGGAGCTCTGGAACAGAAATTACTACTCCAGCACCACCTGATCCCTGCTCCAGGGCAAGGAAACACAGCTCAGGACAAGGCAATTCCTCCCTGGATGGAGAAATTCTCCTGTACACTTACCTGTGAGAGCAAGACTTGTCTGAAACTGTGAGAGCTCCATAAAAACCAGCCCAAGGACTGTGAGTGCCAGGGCAGGAGCCCCTTCTCACGGCATCCCCTCCTCCTCCTGGGACTGTGGCAGAGCCGCCAGGGCTTCCTTGGATCTGTCTCTACCACACCATCTTTTCTTGCTAATTACAATTTTTCCTACTGCTTTGGGAAGCATCCAGCTGGCTGAGCATGGCTTGGATCTTTCAGCCACTGTGGTGAAAGGTGAGGTTAGGTAGAGACTTGTCCACATGATGGAATTCCAGCAGTGGACCAGCAACCTCGGTTTGATCTTTGTTTAATCCAGAAAAACCACTTCTGACATAAATCAAAGACTTTGGGGTCAAGGACTAATAAAGCAAGAAAGTTAAAGACATCAAAACATTATTTCCCTTTAAAAGAGCACTGAAAAAAATCAAGGCTTTATTTGAATAAATGTTACACAACATTCTTTATCATTTTTACTTCTCAGCAAACCTTAAAGGGTGAATCAGATTTTCCTCATTCAAGTCTACAAAATGAAAGAGGCATAGTGACCATTCAATATACAGACAAGAAGGTAGCACGGAGCAAAGCTTAAATATTAAGCAACTAAAGCAAAAAAGTGAAAAGCAATACATTACTGTCACTCTCTCTCATTAGAATATCCCTGACGATTTCATTTCCAAATGAAAATGTGGTTTCCAACGCAATGCTGGGAAAAGCAAGGCAGACATGAGCTCCCTTGGATGCTATTTGCTCTATACCCATATTCTCCAGTGCACACCTGCATCCCTTGGGTCAGTCCCTCCTGGTTCAGCTGCTGTGCTCAGGGAGGGGAGGGGAGGGGAGCCCTGGGGGATCCGGGGGCACAGCCAGGCACTACCGGCTTCCAAATCAACAGCAGGCACTCCTCAATCCCATGTGCAACAACCCTGCCACCACAGTCCCGGGCCTTTTTCCTGAGCAGAAACTGGTTTGTGCCATGTGGTTTGGTGGCTTTTCTGTTTGGTTTTTGGCGGGGTGGGGGAAAATGTACCTGATTAGGCCAAGCCCCCATCCATTGTCAATCCAAGAGGAGGTGAAAGGCTGGCACGGACCCGGCACCAAGTCACCCCTTTCCTCATTCACATGTCTCAATCTTTCAGTTCTAGTCACATCCCAGGCCTTGAGCAGGACCAGACTGCCAGGCCTCTTCCACTGGTGAAAAGGAAAAGCACTGTAGAACAAATATTCATCCAAATTTTAAAAGAAGTTTGTACTTTATGAGGAAATCGTTACGGCAAACGGTACAATTTGAATGCACGGCATTGTACAGCCTGTTTTTAAAAAGTAGGTAGTGAGCATTCAATTTCTGCATTTATAAATAAAGAATTTAGCTCTGAAAAGCAGACACTGAACCAGCACAAAGCACGAGCTGCCACACACTCAGTGTGTGAATCCCTGATGGGCCTGGCTGGGGTTTGGGGACCTGTCCCAGCCTGTCACTTCCCCCTCTCCGATTGTTTAACAAGTATAAACCTGTTGCCAATGACAGAGTTGTCCTAACTTCAAATTTTATGTGGTTCATTCAGGCTCCAGACACGAAGAAACTGTCTTTGTGTTGACCCAGAGGTCCCTTGGAAAAGTCCCTCTGGTTTTAAACGATCCAGACAAAGACATTCTACTTTCTCCAATTGAATCAGGATATCAGTAAGGAGGAAAAGAGTTTCCTACAAGTCCTTTCATCTCTATAGAAACAGAAATTTGACTTTTAGTAGATTATGTGCACATTTTCATCTCTTCAAAACAAATATTTATTTTCCCGGGTTACACAATAAAACCCCTGCTAAGAACTTTAAAGAAATGGTTCTGCCGAGACAGTGTGCACACAATGGAAATAATTAGTGACAAATAAATTAATATTTAATAACTCAAGATTTCAGCAGCGTGTCCAGCATTCCCAAGCTCCACCGAAGTCAGTCTTACCCAAGACCTTTGTGGGAGGGGAATAAAATGGATAAAACCCAGTGGGTTTCTTTTTTTTTTGATTTACAGCTTTTCAAAGAAGTCAACGCAACTCAGATCAACAACCATCAGAAACTCTTAATAAAACCTTTGCTCTCTACTAGTTACCTATCTGAAAAATATTTATGTCAAAAGGAAAAAAATAACCCATGATTTTAAATAGAAATGCCATCCCATTGAATCACTCTCCATTCACGATTCCCATCCTGTTATAGGATTATAAGCAAAGCGCTGCTCTCTGCCTTGTAGCCCCTCTCAAGGTTATTTCACAACCCTCAATTCCCTAAGTGTTACAATAGCATAAATAAAATGCAACCATATTCACACAGAAGGAGCTTTCCCATAAAACAGAGATCCATGGAGTTTGTGGTCACTGTCCTTTCCATCACCTCTATGGGAAATGTTGGTCTCAATAGCAGGACTGTTCATATTTCACAATACAACTGGGTTTGGACATGCTTTGATCACAGATCACAGCTCTGCTAACACCTGCACTAAATACTAACTAAGCCTCAGAGAAATGGAAAATTGCAATGCTAAAGTCAAGAATTAAAAGAAAAGTTCAAAAGTTACAGTCAACTTCCCAGGCAAATTGGCTCCGTCACTGGCACCTCTCAAAACATACAAACGTGACTGTCACATTACAAAAACCCCAGTTATCTGCAGTGAGTCTTCATCCTAATAATTCAAGTGGTTCCTTGCATGTAAGTGTCATAGAGTCTTTCGTAATTTCATGCGTCATTTATTGCAAAAAAGTTTTATAAAATATTTCCTAACATCTTTTGAAATTTTAAGGAAAATGTACATTAGGTACAGACGCCCTAACGGTGCGAGGGGGAGCTTTAACATCTTTTACCCCCTCTCCCCTTCAAAAAAATGTTTACTACTTGGTGAAGATTTCAGAGGAAAAATAGGACAAGTCAGTCTCAGATTTCTCTCAGTCCTGATGAGCTGGTGCTCTTCGTGGCAGTGTAGTGAGGTTCCATAAAAACAGCGGGTCATTAGTGTCTCTGAGCTGAAAAGGGGAGAGAAAGGGAACATGGTTAAATGTCTTCCAGTACATATTGCAGAAGTAGGTAAAGCAAAAGCTGAGGTGGCCAGAAAAGTTACTGGCTCACCCGCTTTGTGCATGGTGTGCAGAAGACAAAAAATAGATTGACATTATCACAAGACAGACACAAGTGAGCAAACTCCTCCAGGGTTTGAGGAGGAGCCACCGAACCAATCTGTTACATCTCACCCCATTTCAGCATCCAGAGAGAATTCCAATCGTAAAGACATTAAAAGACAGCTCAGGAAGCAGGGAGATTAATTCACAAAATCTATACATCGATGGCAGTTCACAACACGAAGCTAAACCTGACCCTGCAGTGCCCCTCCACACACGAGAGCCGAGTGCCTGAGGGAGCACTGAACTCTAAACCTGCCAATGGTGTTTCTTTCCCGTGGCTGCCCGTGCTTTCCCATTCACTCCAGAGAACGGGAATAAATTATCATAAAGCAGACAGGAACAGCCCAAGGACTGAGCCCTGCATGAACCATCACCAGTCAGCCCCCAGCTGTTACTGGGAGGAGGGGGAGGCCCTGGCACAGGCTGTCCGGAGAAGCTGTGGCTGCCCCAAGGCCAGGTTGAGGGGCTTGGGACAGCCTGGGATAGTGCAAGGTGTCCCTACCCATGGCAGGGGTGGCACTGGATGAGCTTTAAGGTCCCTCCCAGCCCAAACCAGCCTGGGATTCTGGGATTCTATGGAGACTGTGCTCCTCAGATACAGTGACTGAAAAGCTGACGGCCTGTGTCAGCTCAGTGTCTGTGCCACTCAACTCCCTGACCTTCCTGAGTGCAGCCCACTGCCAGTTTATCAGTCATTCCATGGGGTCACTCACTCCAGGTGGGATCCATGGGTCACTCACTCCACGTGGGATCTGTGGTTGTGGGACAGTGACAGCTCAGCCTGGCTGAGGGCACGGCTCTCCCAGGATCTCCAGTGAGCTCACAGGCTGGACTCTGCTTTGAAGAAGCTCCATTCAACTGCTGGAGGCAGAATCACACAGAATCCCAGGATAACACCGATCCCAGACTGGGAAAGCCCTCCCAGACCACTGAATCCAAGCTATGCCTGATCCCCACCCTGTCCCCAGCCCAGAGCGCCGAGTGCCACCTCCGGCCCTTCTTGGGCACCTCCAGGGATGGGGATCCAAACCTCCCTGGGCACTTCCAAGGCCTGAGCCCCCTTTCCATGGGGAAATTCTTGCTGGTGTCCACCCTGAGCCTCCCCTGGCCCAGCCTGAGGCCGTTCCTCTCCTCCTGTCCCTGTTCCTGGGAGCAGAGCCCGACCCCCCAGCTGTCCCCTCCTGTCAGGAGCTGTGCAGAGCCAGAAGGGCCCCCCAATCCCCCTTTGCTCCAGGCTGAGCCCCTTCCCAGCTCCCTCAGCCTCTCCTGGGGCTCCAGCCCCTTCCCTCCAGAGCCATCCTAAGGACTGCCCCAGGAGCAAGTTAAAAATGTGTGTCAGGACAGGCACTGACACCACTCAGGTCTTTCCTGCCTGTCTCACTGAACTCAGCTCACACGGCCTTTTCCCGGCAGCCAGCACTGCCACGGGGATTCTGATTTTTCAGTGTGAACATTTTCTCAGTCCCTTTATTCACTGCTGTCCAAAGAGAAGCGCTGCCTTTGAAAGTCCTGGCTTTTATCTCCAAAGGAAAAGCAGAAGGACACCAGGCAGCCATGGAGGGGGAGAAGAGGCATCCCAGAAGGACATGGGAAGCAAAAATAGCAGCACATCCCATCAGGGATTAAACCTCAAGGCCAGGAGCCCAAATTTAAATAGTTACAGTAACATTTATGCACCTTCCTGGGGGATAATGCTGTGTCTGTGTGAAACTGTGGAACAGAAGGCACAAAACTCCTTTATCCTGCTATAGATTCCATTTGTAGCCAGTGGAGAAGAGGGAAACCAGGCTGCTCTTCCAGATGATGAACTACCAAAAGCAAGAAACTTTCCTTCTTTTACAGCCTCCAGCAGGACCTCAGCCACCAGGAAAACAAAGAGCAGCAACACATTCTTCCCTTTATGTGCCTAATTCCCTGAAATACATAACACAGTATCAAGAATTTCTAAAATGTGGTCCAACCCAGTTTTTTCCATATAAATGTATCAGAAGAGATTATTCCTAAATACCTCAACACCTGAATTACCTCAAGACCTTTTTTTTTTTTCCCATTAACTAAACTTCTAAGTAAACTGACTACAATTCTTCTAAAAATCCTTTTTGTGGCTTTAGTTCCTTTTCACCAGAGCTACCAAGTACCCAAACTGGCACCACGTGCTCTAAAATCCTGAAGCACGGCAGAGGTGCAATTAAACCCAGCATTTCCTAAAGCCAAACAAAAATCCTACACATTACTAAATAAAAAATGATGCTAAATCAGCATTTAAGCAAATATTTGCTTGGAATTGTATCTGCTTATTCTACTGACAAAGCAAGATCCCTTCTCCCCTTTGTGCACCTGTTAAAGGACAGCAAGGACAATTCTGCCACCTGATTTTGCTGTGATTCTGTTGCAGAATCTCAGTGCTGGGAATGCTTGCCTCTCAAAGCACAGATTCCCAGCACATGCTTGGCATGTAGGAGAATATTCCTTATTCATGTTGCATATTTGACATCCAAAACATCTGTAAACAAACATGAAAACTGACCTAGATCTGTTTTTCTCTAAAGAACAACCTGATTTCAAGCTGCTGTTACATAAATGGCACCAGCCAAGCAGGAGGCTGCACACAGGGGGCCCTGGCAGAAGGGGCAGTGCAGGTTTCCCCAGATTAAACTTGGATTACTCCAAGTGTGATTCCTGCAGGATGTGACCAGGACACAGAGGGCAGAGTCCTCCGTTACAGACATATTTTTACAAATATTCTGTTTTTCCAAAATCAGCCTTGCTGATGACAAAGTGACAGGACAGATCCATCACCTGTCCTCTCCCACTCCTGGCTGCACTGAGCTCAGGAGCTCAGCCTCATCCATTGTTTTTCAAACCCTGCCATTACACAAACGGCACCCAGGGTCTCACCATCACAAATGCAGCCAATATTCCAGGGCTTGATTTCAGCTCCCTGCCTCAGTTTCAGTGTTATTTCCTGTCCCAGCTGCAGCTCAACAGAGCCATGCTTCCCCTGCGCCTCTGCCCGTCCCACCGGGATTCACACACCTGCAACAGCCTCAGTTCCCACAGTCCTCTCTTCCTCCTCCGCCCTGAGGGATGGAATCACTGGCATGGAAACGGAATTGCAGCTGTTCAAAACGTGCCTGGTCCTGATTTGGGAAGCAACTTGTCAAACACAGCCCAAATCAAGCCCACAGATCCAGTTCTTCTCACACTGAAGGAGCAAAGCCCAGATTCAAAGTTGCTCCAGGGGACCCTGATTTGTTCCCTGAGCCAATTCCTACCTGCAGGCTGCTGTTAAATTCTCCCCTCAGGCCATGGGCAGGCAGGAAGAGGAGATCAAAGACTCACATCCCATGGCACAAGCACAGGGAATCACCTTTTCCAGGTTATTCCACCCTTTTTTTTTTTTTTTTTTTTTCCTTTTGCTCCCACGTGTCTCCCTCTTGGATGAGCAAGGTAGCTCAGGTTTTCTGGAGCCTAAAAGCCCTGGTCTGTCAGCATCACCCATTTTCCAGCTCCTGCTGTTCCCACCTCCTGCCAGGAACACCAATTGTTTTTTCCAGGGGAAAACACGGAGCCATGGATCTGAGTTCTCCTAGTGCCTGGCACTAAGGTGCTGCTCCAGGGAGTTCTCCCAAACTGCCCCACCTGGGAGCAACAGCAAAGCTGTGCAGGGAAAAAGCAGGATGGCAAACCAGTCACCAACTCCCTGGCACCACAGCCCTGCCTGGGAACTGCTGCTCTGCCTTGTGCTCACACAAGGGCACTTGCGTCGCTGTTAAATTTAAGAAAAAAATCATAAATTAGTTTAAATGACAGTCTGGATTGTATGCACATCCCAGGCAACACAGAAGATTGAAATGTATGAGTAAATCATAAGCTGCTATTAGGATCCAACAATTAAACCCCAATAATTAGAGGAATTTCTGAGCTGGGAGGAATTGCTGCTGTTTGGTAAAACCCATCCAGCTGACCACAAATAGTTCTTACCATGGAGGTCAGAGCTAGATGGGGTCAGACTAGACCAGGTGCCTAAAAACGCCAGGAGGGTGAGCAGGGGAGAGAAGGGAAAAGCCACGGACACGGGGATGTTATTTACCTCAAGAGCCACTCCATGAACACCCTGCCCGGTGAGCCCGTGGGAGGGAACCATTTACATTGAAATCCAAAGGTGTCACAGCGAGCAGCAGCTGAGGGGGTGAAGTGCTGCCTGGGAATTGCCATTGTCACCGCAAGGACAGGGATCACAACACGGGCCCTTTCCATCGGGATTAAGGATAATTTGACACCGGATACTTCCATCCCCATCTCCCAAAGCTGAGCTAGTGGATGTTCAGACAGCTGGCAGCTACACAAGTTTTCAGTGCTAAATGTGGGTGATCCCTGATCACTCCATGGCCAGAAGCTTTGTTAGTTAAGGAAAAATTCCCTCTTTAAACAGTCCTAGTCATTTTACCCAAAGGATTGTGCCACCACACACTGCCATCCATCCCTTTAGGCTCGAGCTCACTGCACTTCCTTCCCAGCTCAGTTTCAGCTACAGATCAGTGAGGGACCCCCTGTACTGCCTGAATTTGCTATTCCTGCAGGCATTCATTGGAGCACAATTATAAAGCAAAAGAGGGACTGAAATAGCCTTTCCCTGATTATCAGTCTGCTCCTTTCCACATCTCCTCAGCCAAGAAAGCTGCTCTGTTCTCTCACTGGACTTCACAGAACAGGCAGAAGGACAGATGATGACTCTGAGAATGAGCTACTGACATTTATTTTCCAAAATTCACGTTCCTATTCTACTCTGACAGTTTCAGCAGACATGAAAGAAAATCAGTAGCAGGACTAAAGAGAGTTAAATAGAACCAGACCTGAGGGCTAGCAATGCAAAAAGCAGCTCTTACCCTTCCTCACTGTGCTACTCCTAATCCTAATCACAGAAACTATATTTAAAAAACCCAAAGGCATTTTACACCATGCTGAACAAGAAAGTCTTTTCAGCCTTGCACAGACCTAAATCACCCCACAAACCCTACCCCAGGGTAGTTCTGTAGGTTCCAAACTAAACACAGCAGCGTCTGAAAGAGACACCAAATCATCACAGATGATTATCTCACTGAAGTGTTGACACAAAGTTACAACTCTAGTTAGAACACTAACATATATCTGTTCCATTTCCTGCATGACTCCACTTCAGACACACACAAGCATTTCCCGTTGCTTCCAGCTTTGCTCCTGAAGCCTCACACCTTCGAACACCTCCGGGGAAAGAGCTCTAAGTTTTGGAATAACTGCTCTTCTCCCAAGGCCTTTTAACTGAAGCTGAAGATCTTCAGAGGAACAGAACACCTGCACTAGAAAGTCACCATGCCCTGTCCCACTCTCCCCTAAAGTGGACTACGGACAGGCCATAAATATCCAACAACCACACCGAGACATTTCATTAACCAAAAAAAGGCATCGTTTGCAATTTACCCCATTAAACTGATGGGGAAATAGCAGTCACCCTCTCTGCTGCCGCTGGCCTTCTGAAGGCAGAGTCACAGAAGGATTTAGGTGGGAAAAGACCTCCAAGATCACCAAGTCCGTCCTGTGCCCGATCCCCACCCTGTTCCCAGCCCAGAGCACCGAGTGCCGCGTTCAGGAATTCCTTGGGCATCTCCAGGGACGGGCACTGCAAACCTCCCTGGGCAGTTCCAATGCCCAACCACCCTCTTCAGGAAGAAATTCTTCCCGAAACCCCAGCTGAGCCTCCCCTGGCACAGCCTGAGGCCGTCTGCAGCCGACCCTGGCACAGGGGTGCTCCTGGTGGGAGCAGCGGGTAAATCAGGGATAAGTCACGGCAGTGCCGCTGCCTCGGAGCTGTGGCACCGCTGGGGACCGCAGGCACACCCAGGAGGGCGTTTGCAGCTCAGCTAAACCAGCCCCAAGCCTTGTGCCAGCCCTCAAGGCTCCTCTCACCCTGCGCCTGCCTGGACCAGGCTCTCCCTCAGCCCAGCCCAGCCCCTGGAAGCCTTTGGAGTTAGAGGGAAAGCAGGGATGAGTATGAAGAGGAGATTTCCAACTTACTGCAACGTGGCGCTGTAAAAAAGCAACGTAACAGAACAAATGACTTGTTTTGAGCCCTGTTCAGTCTGCAGAGACATTCACACTGAGACTGAGCAAAGACTTCAACTCATCACCTACAAACCAGAACTGCCTCTAAATGCCTTCCACAAACAGCTCTTTTGAACACAAAACCACCTAAAGAAAGCCCTCCCACACCTGCTGCTCCCCCAATGAACACGTGAGCAAACTCTGCCCATGCAAGCTGCAGTGCTAGCCTAATTTTATATAAATTAAGAGAACAAAGCTTCCGGGTCTTCAAAAGAAAAAATAACAATGTCAATATTGATTTTGCCACTACTTGGCTTAGAACAACTAACTTAAATCCAGTTCACTTGAGCTTCTAAACCTCAAGGAAGTGGTGCAGACATCTGACCCACCTCACATGGGTTCCTGACTCCAAAAAGCAGTTTGCCTTAATAACAAAATACAGCTTATTTACCTAAAGAAACTGTTTCTGTTTGCAGGAGAGAATACAGAGAAGTGAAACAGAATTTTTTTCCAATCTTTTCTTTTTTACGAAATTTATTGTGTGTTTATCGCATTCAAAAAGCATTGACCAGTGGGGCTTTCGGGGAACTGTTAAAGCTGGAATATTTGGAAGCTTAATTAGCAATTAATGACTGTCAGCTTGAGGAAAATTTGAACAGCCACGGGTTTGACACTTTAGACTTCCAATCGCTCTGTGGGCATGACAGAATAATTAAAAAAGGTAAAAAGAAACGGAATGCTTTGGCAAGACCATACAGTATCATGAACATACAAAATTAAATCTTAAAATAAAAATATTTTCAGGGTTCAACGATTAAATCCTTGCCCCCGTTTTCACGTCTGTTCAATTTCAGTCTGAGCTTAAGTTTTTACATCTGTCACGATTGCCTACACGGGCAATTCTGGAAAAACCAGGATGAAAACTGCTTTGGGATGAGCACGAGGAGGCACTCACAAGGCATTGAAAGGCTGAAGCAGGAATGGGTTGGAGGACACAGGAATTCACATGGTCAGGTAAGGACCAAAACTCACAGAAAAAAAAAAAAAGTCAAGTGCATTGCATGAAAATGCCCCAACAGTGAGCAAAAACCATGCAAGAAAAGCTGGAATGGCAGTGGAGAGCAGCTCCGGCTGGCTCTGAGATGGAAACTGAAAAGATTCCCCACTGTACAAGTGACATTATCCACAGGCTCTACTCAAATACATGGCCCAAAAACTAATTTAGGGAGAAATTTAATCAACTTTCCAGAAAGCCCTCTACAGAGCTGGTTCTGAAACAAAAGGGACAAATGATTAATAATCTCCAAATTAAGACTGAAGTATACCAATAGTATTTACATCAAGCACTTCATCTTTAAGAATGCATGAAAAAGGACAATTTACTTTTTAAGGGTGTCCTCTAAATCCGACATACAGATCAAATACTCTGACATCTTGGATTTGTTTCAAAGCTTTTTGAGAAACACACACAAATAATTCAGATTTAGTCAATTTTATTTACAGTTTGTTTTTTTTTTACATTTCAGAGCATTACACAATTACATATCTCATTTTTCTGACCTGCAAACAGATACCTTAAACGGAAATATTTTAAAAAAAAAAAAAAAAAAAAAAGAAGAAAAAAAAAAAGTTAGATACATCCAAAATGCAACAATTACACATCTGACAATTCACAAAGTGTAATTTACTAGGACGTATCCTAAGAATTTAGGAACAACCAGTCAGGAGAAAATCTGACCAATTTCAGCAACTGATTATTTACACATTCAAAACAAAGCCTCTCTTAAGCTAAACCTCCAGGCAAACGGCCTGAAAGATTTCTTCAGGAAGAAAGACCAGAATGATTCACACCTATGCAGCATTAACAGCCCTTGATCCCAAACACTGAGGCCTCCTCAGCTTTGTCTTAGAGCTACAGGCATCCCTCAACTTCTCCAACCCTGAAGTGATTTAGTTGTGCCCCCATGTGCATAGAAAGGTTGAGTGTTTAAGTGGTCACTACGATAAAACCCCATTTAAGCTGGTCTTTAAGTCATTAAAATTCTTCTTCCTTACAACGTGGAGCAGGTCTCCAATGCCATCTAAACGGGCCACCGGGCCTGGCCAGACTAAATCCATCAGAGACTGGTTAAAAATAATCTTTAAAGACCATTTAGACAAGGCTTACATTTCTACACTTCCCTGATGGGCCACCTAATAAAACAAAAAAGTCACAGCTACTACTTTCAACCCTCGTGTCAACCCTTGGCCACACAGAACTAGTTATATACTGGGTAGAAACTACTAAAAAAATTCCCTGCAAATCAGCTGCCTTCCAGCTGAGGCTATGGCTCCTATGCATCGGGTGGTTGAGGAGGTTTGGTTTTTTTTTGTTTTTTCTTTCTCTTTAAAAAAAATTCTCACTTGAAAAATACCGCAGTCCTCACTTTTAGGCTAATTTTGATTGCATGTTCAATTGGCTTGAACCGTCACGAACCGCTACGCACGGCACGAGTCTCGTACGAAACGAGCAGTCAACCGAGTGCAACTTCTGACTTTGCCACGTCCCTCCTGGCAGTTCTCTCTAACCTGGCTACGGATTTGGTGGAGCCTCCAGGTTTCTTGCCTACCTTACTCTCCACGTTCACGTCTCAAACTGCGTCAGCAGGGCCCGCACCTCGGGCGTGAGCTGCTTGGCAGCCTTGGCTGCCTCAGTGACGGCCTTGCGGTACAGACCCTTTCTCTTCTTATTAAAGCGCAACTGGAAGCTTTCTAAAAAGGGGGAGAGCTGTGCAAGAGCAAGGAAAGACGTGGTGGTGGAGCCAAACCATGAGATACGAGCCTCCTGGCGCACCAGCAGCCCGGTATCCTTGCGGCTCACAGTTATGGTAAGGATACGGGCCGGCCACCAAGGGAAGCCATAAATCTTGGCCCAAACAATGTCCCCTACACATACGGTCCTGCCATCTGGTGTGACACATTTAGAGACGTTTTTGGAAAAGACTTCTGTTTTCAAGGAATTACTGAGCTTTTTCTCTTCCTTCGAAGAGGAGGAGGAGGAGGAGGAGGAAGAGGAGGAGGAAGGTGCATGCATGCTGCCTGGAGGAAAATCAAAGCTTTCAGTAGAGCTACACTCAGAGTTGGTGGATTTCAAATCATCTGTGCTATCACTACTACAAACTGATGCACTGGAAGAGTCAGATTTCTTTTGATTAAGGGTCATGTAAACCGTTATATTGCTTTTGCTGCCTCTCTTGCCCAGTGTCTGCTGTTCATCCTGATCAACAGTTACATGCACTTCACTCGTGTCCTGAACCTCACTGCTGGCCTCTTCGGGGCCTTCTGAGGGGCTCTGGGTTTCTGAAGGGGCCTCACCTGCTGAGCGGGTGGAGGAGCAGCGAGACTGGGGCTTAGTTGCCATCTTGCCGCTCCGTATTTTCTCAAGTCCTGTCTTGAGGGAAGAGTCATTCTCTTCGTTGCGGTACCGCTGGGGCTTTAGGCGCAATCGGGGCGGGAGGGACCCTGAGCTGGTGTTCTGAAGACGCCGCGTGAAGTGGACCTTTGAATGTGCATTTTTGGAAGAGGAGGTTGCACTCTGCTTCTTTTGTGCCTTTTCTTTGGCCATTTTCAAGACTTCCCGAGCTTTTGCATGATCCATGTTTTTGCTCTGGAGAACTTTTTTTGTGTTTAACTGCGCTTTTGAAGTATTTGCTTGTGCGGAAACTTTAACTACTCTGCTTCTGCTGTGGGCAATATTTGAAACCTTGACCACAGCGTTCCTTTTCTGGCTTTCGTTTTGGCTTTTCCCATCCACCTTATGGTCAGTCTTAAGTTTTTTATTCACAGTAGTCACGCTCTCGTTTCTTCGCTTTTTACTATCCTCGTATTTGGAAGAGTCACTTGCATTGCCACCTTTCTTGATCTCCTTTTTCTCTGCCACCACGCTGTTTTTGCACTTGTCACACAGGACCTGCCGGGGCCGTAGTTTGATGGCGTTCATGATGGAAGTGGGTTCCTCCCTGTACATTTTCCGCTTGGGCCGCTTGATTTTCCGGGGTGGAGGCTGAGGTATTGACTGGTTGTAGGTGTCCCTGATAAACAAAGGAGGAGGGTATGGCGCTCCCTCGTGAAAGAGAGGAGGTGGTTTAGAAGTCCAAAGGCTTTTAGCTATGCTGGGCTCTGATGGCTGTGAGAGGGAGGAGTCATCAGGGACAGCAGCATCGGCCTCACACTTCACCTGTGCCTCCTCTTGGAATGGTTTGCTTTGGAGCTGCATGGCTTCAGGTTTGTCCTTGTACTCCCTTTTAGGAAATATGGTCACAGGGATTCCATGGGGGCCAAACCTTAAAGAGAGAGGAGAAAAAATTCAGTGTTTTGCGGGAATTTGTGCAGCGTTGATCACAAAGCATTTGAAAACTTGTCTGCGTTAGGCAGCCAGCATTCGAAAACCATGAATCCCAGAGAAATTAAAGCTTCATATCCAGCCTTACGGGAAGCTTTGAAAATGCAAGACACCAAAATGAAGCCAGCAGAGAACAAAATATGCACAATTTCCCTTATTATCAGTTTCTCTTGTATCAACGAGGTGCCCTGAAAACGTAACAAAAATATCCCCGAGACAGCAGCAAAAGAATTAACTTCGTGCTAATAGAAAATGCTTATAAACACCCAAACTCACCCCAAACAACTCCCAACCGACCCAGGCTCATTTTCCATACTAAGTCAACATCATGCAAAGGCATCTTCAGGAACTTTTCTTCCATTTTTAGCACAGCAGAAAAGGATGAACGGTCCAGATTTAAAAGAGACAAATCTGGGCTGCCTAAATCCTCACAGTGAACAGGGAGTGCCACCACCCTCCATCCACAAAAGCTCAGCACCTGATGTTTCGTAGCCCAAAACTCCCCAGCCCAGTCTGAATTTCTCCCAGCAAAACTCCCCTTATTTCAACTCAGTACAAACTATTCCTCACTGTTCCACGAGCCAACAAGATTTCAAACCTTTCACTCCTTTTCTCCAGACTGGAATTGCTCTAGATCAGGACAAGGGAGTAACTCCCCAAGATCTGTCCTCAGGTTTGTGTTGCACTGTGGCTGCTCAACAGCAACACCCCCTCAGCTGATAAAACTGAAGTTTATCCACCTTTTTTTTGTGTAAGCGCCTGCATGTTGCCTTTATTTTCTCAAAATTGGACTTGAATAAAAGTCACCACATGTTAGAAGGTTCTTTACAGTGTTCCCAACAAAAGCCATCGCTTGTTTGTCCTTCTGCTTATCACAAGCTCCTTTCTATGTCTGAAGTTGCAATTGAAGCAAACGACCCACCCAAGATTAAATTATCCACCCAGTCTGCACTTCAGCAGCTTGTACAGACATTTTTCCAGCCTATGGTCTGGCATTAAACCACAAGGGACTCACTCATAACTAAGTTTTACATTCCCTGAAGTCCCACAAGTCCACCAAGGGTAAAGAAGTTGCTTTTCCACAAATACTTTTCCCCCCACAAAGGATTGTAAGCAAGTCACTCAGCTCCAAGTAAGGCTTTAAAAGAAACTATCAGCTGACAGTAATTAAATTAGCAATATTTTCAGTGTTATTTGCATCAAGACCTCCAGCTCCTAAAAAAAAATAAGATCCAGATCCTATCATTCACCACCTGATAAAGATTAGAGGATTTGGTAAAAAGCTAATCTATGGTAGGAGCTGAAAACAAGACAGGGCACGATCTCTGCTGTGCAAATTCCAATCCCCAAGAGCACAAAAGCAGAACTAGACAGGAGAGGGATATCAAACCCCACACAGACAAACATCCCTTACAACTGCTCTCAGTGCCTCGGGAACTGCATTTCCAGCCCTCCCAGAGCCAAGCCCCGCTCCCAGAGGGCATTTGTGTGACTCTGTGTCAGGAAATTTAGCATAATTAGCTGTCACTAGGAAGAGGTGGATCCAAAGGACTGCAAGGGTTTCCAGAAGGATCCCACTGAAGTATTTCATCTCTCTTTACCCAGGTTTTCAGTCTATTGCCTCACCAGCAAAGTGCACATGACCTGCACTCCAAAGGCACAAAGCAGCTGATGGAAAGCTCAGCACACGCCTGATACCAGGAAATCAAAGGTTCATTCTGCACCTTCCACTCTCCTTCAAGCACAAAACACAAGCCAGAACTGAAGAACAGGAAGCCACAAAGGGAAATCATCATCCAAGATGCAAACTTGCTTCAGTAAGACACAAAACCAATCCAGAGTGAAGCCCTTGAAGTCAGAGAATCCCTCACGAAAGGTTCTGCTTAAAAAAAACACCAGACTCTCCCACCCTGTCCACCTACAAATGAATGAACTGGGGAAGTGAAGAACATTCATGGATCTCGTGCCAGCTATGTACAGCACCATTCCTGTAAATGATGTGTTAATACAAAACATACAAATAGTCAAGACAAACCACCTGCAGGACAAAATGTATTTGGTAAGCCAAGAGACTGGTCATTATTTCCAACAGCTCAGAGCATTGTGTCTTCTCCTGGCCTCACCCAACAGCAGACTGGATCTATAAACAGTTCCTGATTATCTCTGTTTCCTCCCTGGCTAATCAAGTCCTCCAGCAACTCAGAAGCAGGACATGAAAACGAAGAAGAGAAAACAATGGCAGAAAAACTTACAAATGAAACGGTAAAGGTCACAGGAAAGAATAAAGACAAAGAACAAGGTAAGAAAAGAGGGATTTCTTTTTCCTAAGAGAAGCAGCAGAATGAAGACGTGAGCTTAAACCTCTTCAGGACAAGGCATGACACAGCAGCTAATTAGTTCTGCAGCAAGCACAATTGTTTACTGCATGTAGCAGAATTTCAAGCACTATTTTCACACACCTGGCTGGTGGACCTTGAAGGTAAATACTTCTCATACAACCACAGTAATTTCTGCCACACTAACGGTGAGGCTGAACTAGTTGGTTGTGTTAGTAGTTAGACAGAAAAGCTGCAAAAGCATTTGGTTCATCTGCCACAGAGATGAAGGAGGACTAAAAGGCATCTATAGAGAACAAAATTAAAAAACTCCCAAGGCACACAGCTCAGTTGCGTCATGACATTTGCTGATCCCCCAGTCAGTCACTGGCTGGCACTGGGTCAGCTCTGAAGAGAAACCATTTCAGTTACCCCACAGCGAGACTCCCACCACGCTCCTCCCATCACACCTTGCATGTTTAAGTTCAAGGAATTGCCTTGTCTTTATTCCAGCAACAAAATAATATTTTTTAATATACTGATCCCAAATATCGTCTTACCCCACAAGATTTCAAGAATAAGCTTTTCTGGATGAAAGTAAAGATATACTGCAATTACTGTGTGCTTAAAATAAAAACCCCCGGTGCCCAAGTTCCAGCTGCTCCCTGCCCAGCCCACTCCTGACTCGTGTAACACTTCTACCTCAGACCCTCACACTCCAAGGAATGGCAAGATTCACTGACAGGGGATCTAAAAGTGAAGTGTTAGAAAAACCAAACTCAGAAATAGGTACTTCACCCTCAATCCAATGAGGAACTTTATCCATGGCAATCAGAGCCAGTTTTCCACGGCGCCAGTTCCTCTCCTGCCGAGGCGTCCCAGCTCTTACTCGCCTTGAAAATGCACCTCTAAGAGAGGATGGGGGTGATGTTGCACAAAACTCGTTTCTCAGAGGTTTTCCAAGTAACCAGGGCAATCAGCAGGATCTGATCATGCCTCTGCTGTAGATGCCACTGCAATGTACATTTTCACTGGAGCCAGAAACAGCAGCAGCGTATCAGGACCTATCCTGCACCAGGAGCCGATCAATCCTGGCGGCGCAGTGACAGCTACACTGAGAGGAGCCTGCAGCCGACCAGGGGGTGCAGAGACAGAAACGGGGTAAAAACAGGGACTCGCTTTCCAGTTTGCCAGCTGCAAGTTAATTAATAGGCAGCCATGGCATCCAAAAGCCAGTCTGGGTACCAAACCCAAAACTCTGCCATTTAAAGCCAGAGAGTTTTGTATTACAGACATATAAACTTCAGTACTTAAGGAAAGTAAAGCCACTTTTTTCAAATCTAAATCCTGCAGAATTACTACAATGAAAGCATATTACTGTTCAATTTATATGCAAAACAGAAGAGTTAAAGAGTATTTTTTCAGAAATAACCATGAGAGATAAGGAAGAAATCCCATTTTAACTCATGACTGTATGTACATAAAGTACACAAACAGCATGCCCTAGGGCCGAGTGTTTTACATTAGCACCTGAAGTTAAAAGTTCTCATCTTTAGCCTCCAATGTCAGACTTCTCCACTAAAAGGGAGAGAAATGAAAAGCCCCTTGCTCTGCCAAAGGAGTGAAGCCACTGAGCAGGTTCAGATCTATTACCCATTTGTACCCATTTGTCTTTGGACACATTGAACTGACATCAACAAAGCAGAGAAACTTGTGTTAAAGGGTTAAGTCTGTGGTAAAAGACTGACCAAAACCCATCTTCACCACCAAGGCAGTGCAGAAATCTCCTGTTACCTTTTCTGCTCTTGTACCTAAAATCATCCTTGCTGTTCTGCAAAAGCCAGGACAAGCAACAACTGAGACCATTTTCACTGCATGGAGGGAAGTTCCAGGAGTATAATAATATGCTGAAAGAACTATGGATATGTACTCCATGCATCTAAACTGAGGGTGTAAATTATAACATTCCATGTAATACCCAGTTAGATCACAGCTATTTGAACACAAAGTTTTGCAGAACTCCTCAAAATAACCTGCATTGAAAACACAGATTATGCAACAACCTATTTTTAATGAAGGATTTACTTGGTGTGATAAAGCAGAGGATGGAATATATTGCTTTGAGTGCAGGCACCTTCCTGAAAAAAGCATTCCCAGAAGCCAAACAATCAGCTCCATGGTTTATTCACCTCCTGAGCAATGTAACACCAGGCTAAACAGCCTAGAAAATGCACATTTCACTGAGAGCTCTGAAGGCATGGCAAAGGACTGCAGCGTGAGAGACTCTCTGGAACAGCACAACATTAAGAAAAGACAGGATGCTTTGAGTTTAGGCTTTCCATTAACTACCATAATTTTACTGGCATGTCTATGAAGCTGAAGGTCTGTTTAAACTGAAATATCTTTTAATTTTTACATCTGTTGCCATTATTAGCTGTCAGCTGCATTTTGAAGTAGACACTTTGCTGATACATTTGCTGTGATCTATTTTGAAGGATCGTATCTTGAATATACTCTTCAAGAACATCCATATGCCAGACCCAGGACATACGGAAGGGAATGATACCATTAAATAATGGATGAATTCAAGTGTCAAGATGGCCAAGATTCACCATAACAGAAAATAAACTGAATGCAAGACTGAAAATTCCACCCCTGCCCGGCCTCAACACCTTGAACCAACCCTCAGAAAGGCAGGACAAGCCATGCTGCTGGAACACAGAGAATTCCACAAGGAAGGACAGATGACCCATCAGCTGCCAAATCCCAGACCAACAAAGAACAGCTGAAGACCACAGATTCCTTCAGGAGAGTCTGAGGCCCAATCCAGACCCCAATTCTAACCTTACCCTCTAGGTAAGGCTACATTCAACACCTTCAATAAAACCTCTCGCGATCGCAAGCAAAAAACACCTGAATTACTCTCTTGACCACACTCCCATCACACCTGAGCTTCCCACGTCCTGGGGACAATAAAAACAAATGTCAAAGAAGTGTTGGAGCTGCTCCTTAAATGCCAGAACTTCACCAAGCTCCTCTGGGCTCCTGAGAAACTCCAAAGAGGGCCAGTGACGAGGTGTGGGGACACCTTGGGAACTGAGTGCAAGTTTTAAAATAAAATAAACCAAAACACACAACCTTGAGTCACAAACACTTCTTTACTGTTGAGAAAGTGCATGACAGAACACCAGGCCTTCCTACAAAACCCAGCCCTTCCCCAGACAAGGATGAGCACATGCTGTCCCTGGTTATTAAATGAAAAAGCAATGTATCACATTTTTCCAAAGTGAGGCTTCTGCTGTTTCCTTGTCACATCATTCTTTCGCAGCAGAAGCTGAATTAACAAACTGGGAAAAGCACAGGATTCAAGAGTCAGAGCTGTACCTGAAAACTGCTTCTGGGATTGTAAGAACTGCAAATTGCCTATAAAAGTTTATTTTCATCACACAGCTCATGCACACCTTGGTGCAGGAAGTCCTTCCTCATCTTCCATAACCAAAGCCCAATACAGATGTAATTCCAAACCTATGTCTACCAGGAACACACTGGACATCTTCTGGATATCTAACTAAGGCTCTTAAGTCACAAAACAACTTTTTGCTCTTTCTCTCTCTCCCCCTCAAGAACTATTATGAACACACACAAGTCAGAAGGGAACTGGTTTAGAGAAGGCAACACGTCCTTCACATCTGCAGGATTAGAAGGAAAATTTCAGTTAAATGATAAAGCAATAAAAAGGCCAAGTCTTGACTGCTGGCAAAACAACAGAACATAAATTTAATCCCCCCTCCTCTCCAAATCTTTGGGAAGGTAAATAAAAAAACCCACACAGAAATAATTATCCTTTCTCCAGAAGAACAAACTAAAACCACAACTTCTTAATCCTGTATTTTTAGATTTACAAATGCTACGTTTCTCAGGTATTTCCCTCCCACCTACTTCCTCCAGATGCAGAGCAGGATTTACTCTGAGCCAGCAGGCGGGATGGACATCTCCTGTCCCCTGAGCAAACAGGGAGTGAGCAATGCCAGGTACAGGCAGCTCACAGGGACTTCAAAGCCCACAGGTTGGGCTGGGCTGGAAGGGACCTTAAATCCCACCCAGTGCCACCCCTGCCATGGCAGGGACACCTCCCACTGTCCCAGGTGGCTCCAAGCCCCAAAGTCCAACCTGGCCTTGGGCACTGCCAGGGATCCAGGGGCAGCCCCAGCTGCTCTGGGCACCCTGGGCCAGGGCCTCACAATTCCTGCCCAATATCCCATCCATCCCTGCCCTCTGGCAGTGGGAAGCCATTCCCCTTGTCCTGCCACTCCAGATTCTGATGAAGTTCCCTCTCCAGCCTCCCTGCAGCCCGTTCAGTCTCTGGAAGGTTCTGTGAGGTCTCCACACAACCTTCTCCTCTCCAGAATGAACATTCCCAGCTCTCCCAGCCCCTCCATAGGGAAGGTGCTCCTTCCAGTCCCCTCAGCAACTTGGTGCCTCCTCTGGACCGGCTCCAGCAGCTCCAGGTCCTTCCTGAGCTGGGCCCCAGGGCTGGAGCAGCTCTGCAGGTGGGGTCTCACCTGAGCAGGGAAGGATCCCCCCCTTTCCTGCTGCCCTGGATATGCTGAGTTTTCCCCCATCCAATCCTCCTCGCTGGGCGAGGGCTGCTGCACCCCTGTGTCTCCTCTCAGGGCTCCACCAGGCACATCCACCCAGGAACCCCGGCAGAACCTCGGGAACCCCGGCAGAACCTCGGGAACCCCGGCAGAACCTCGCCCCTGCAGCAGCAGAGCACTTAGAAGGTAATGGCAGCAGCACTAATGGGGTTTAACAGTAGGAACAGATCCTTAATTTGTGCAGTGAGCCTTCAGAGTGACCCAAGTGGGGACACGCTCCTCTCCAGATGAGGATTTGCTGCCTAACAAATGGATCTGGCACTCAGGATGTGCGGGTTCCTATTTTCTGCTGATTTTCAAAACTTCCTGGGCAGCAGGTACAAGAGACTGCCACTGGTCTTAGAAGTGCTTTCTTACCTCAAATTAATGTAGGACTAAAGCCCACTCAACACCCAGGGGCTTGTGGCACAAGCTCCTAAAGACATTTTCCATTTACAGGGGGTGGGAGAGGAATCAGGCCCTTCACAGATATATCACTGACTTCATATCAAAGTCACCAAGAATAAAATGCAAAGTCAGGGCATTATCTCAACAATGGAAAAAGCAGCAAGATAAAACAGCCAAAAACCCCTTTAAAATCACAAATATATGGGGATATTTTTGCTTTTCTTTCATTGTGAAGTTTAAGTAATTCAGAACATGACTTGAAAAGACAAAAAAGAACACAGTGAACAGGTTTCTAAAACAGTCACTTAAACTTACTCTTCTTAGTAGTGTGTGGAAGTAGCACCTTCACTGCTCTGGAGGGTGCAGAAAGAGAAATTAAGATCCAAAAAGGAATTATTTCCCTCTGATCATACATTGTACACAGCATTAGCATGTGCAGTGAACACAGCCGATTTTGGAAGCTACAGAATGAGTAAATTCTAATACAAATTGTCACTTTTACTTAGTAAGAACTGTCAGTCTCAAAACATTGATCCCCCTTTAGCATTAGGAAAGTTTGTGAGATTATTCCCAAGCATTTGAATGAGACAGATTTCAGCAACCACTCAGCTCCCATGCTGGAAATCCCAGTGTTGTCATGTAAATCCATGGAATTTAGGTGGTTTTCATTTAACCCTGCCCTTCCTTTTTCTTTTTGGTCCAGTGGAAAATCTTGTAACAAGAGTTCCAGGGCCTGCCACAGATACAGAAGGAAGCTCATGAAAAAATACTCATGTTCTGCAAGTCCAGGTGCTGTTACACCAAACAAAAACAAACAGATACAAGGAAAAGCTGACACCTAGACAATACCACCTGTCAGTCACCACAGAAGTGGTAAAATGGAATTGTTGAACATACAGGCAACACTTTTTTTTTAATAATGCTTCCATTTCTTAGAGGTAGGAAGTTCTTGGACTATTTCTAGAGCTCGTTTTCCACTGCATTTCCTGCTGATAAGAGACTCCCGTTATCTACCAACGTTTTGTTGTCACCAGCCAAATACTACAGACCTTATGTCTCAAAACTCAGCTCTTCTTGTCCAGGCCCTCTGTAGAGCTTGGCCTTGAGAATTTAAATTTCCCCTCCTGGATTCCCATGGAAAAGCACCTCTGAAGGAATAAATGGCTCCACTGCCAAGAGCACCTGGGAGGGACAGCCCCAGCCTCCCTGGATGGCTTTTCCTCAGTCCCCACTGCAAAGCTGTGTCCCAGGGAGGCTGCAGATGCTTCCACCAAGGCGCAGCAGCAGCAGCGGCCAGCCTGCAAACTGACTTTTGCTGCAAAGGGCTGCAGATCTGCTGCATGCCAGAGGCCCCTCAGTGCAGGAGAACCTGGGAAAACACGGGATGCTGGTGGCCAGGTTGCATTTAGGAGGACAGGATGCCTTTCAGGAGAAAAGGAGAAGCTGGTATTTTCCTGCACTCCTGGAAGCAGAGGCTTTGTCACCCTCCTGTCCAGGGCAACCATGGCATTCTGCTGGGATAGCTTCAGACCTACGAAAGAATTCGGGTTACCCAGGATCACCTTCATTTGTGTCACCTCCTGCCCCGCTCCCAGAGGCTGCTTCACCCTACAAGTGATGCAGTTTCGCTCAGCATTTCACACCTCATCAAGTGGCAGACTGAAAACGTCATTCCATGACATTATCCAAAACTTGGGGTTCAGACAAAGCCTTTTGTGTCAAACCCCAGCCACGAAGTGCAGCCCAAGCCAGAAGTGCTGGTCCCCACAATTTTCCTTTTAGGAACCACTGACAATATTAATATTCCAGGAAGTTGCTGAACAGCTACTAACAACATAAAGGAGTGATAAAAGATGTATGTTCACACACAGCTTAAATCGGGGGGGGGGAGGAGGAAGTGCTGCATATTTTGCATGCCGATTATTTTAAATAATAACCCTGCTTAAATTTCACTTTTCTCTCATGAACTTGCAGAGTCCTTACATGTCTAGAAAAAAAATACTAAGATGAAGAAGTATTTTCACCTGCTGATAGAACCTAGATTGTTTTTAAGATACCATGATCTCTGGTCTCTCAAGAGCTTCTCACTATTGAAAGGCAGTGGAAAAAAGCAAACCCCAAACCCTGTTGTCTGATAAGTTATTCGGAGATACGTAAAAATCCCCCCATCCACAAGGATATTTTAAGAACCATGAAACTTCACCCCGTTCACTGCATACGAGGAGCAATCAGTACTAATTAATAACTGCAAGAGCCTAGCTAGAAAACCATTATTCTGGAAAATAGTCTGTACTGAAAAAGAAGGTTCCCTAGGCAATGTAAGGCCGAACGAACAGGGCAATCAGATCTCTGGGGCTGTTCTGTACAAAGACGGGAATAAACGCCAGGCTCGGGGCTCGGGCGCTTCTCCCGGCACACAGGGATGCTGCTGCAAGCCCTGGGAACCCCGGCCAAGCCCAAAGGCTCTGCCCATGTGCTCGCCCCTCTCCTGCCTCTCCCGTTTTCCCATTCCCCGGGCGGGAGGGGGCCCTGGCCACCCTCGGCTGGAAGGGTCGAGGAGGAGGAAGAGGAGCAAGAGGATGCCCGGGAGCTGCTGCTGCGCTCCCCGGGGAGGACGCGGGGGCAGGAGCTGCTTGGCCCGGGGCGAACCGGGGCCAAGCAGGGCTACCGTGGAATGGGAAGCGATGGGATGGGAGGGAAGGGAAGCTGCAGAGCCCACGAGGGTCCCGGCGGGGCCGCCCCCATCCCGCCCCCGGCGGCTCCGGGAGCGCTCCCGGGCTCGGCGCTGGGTGGGGGCTCGGGCTCGGCTCCCCCCGAGCTCTCACCTTTTCGAGAGGTCCATGAGGACCCCGGAAAAAAGCTTCTCTCCCAGCCGAAACGAGACCACCAGGGCGTCCTCGATGATGTGGTCCAGGGTGACCCGCACCTCGGAGCCGGGCAGCAGCGCCGGCGCCTCCGCCTCCCCTCCGCCCGGGGCGGCGGGCACCGCCGGCTCGGGCTCCAGCGCGGCGGCGGCGGCAGCATCCGGCTCCTCCTCCTCCGGCCGGGGCG
>WAAG01002346.1:69606-101200 GCA_013390105.1 Tichodroma muraria | reverse complement strand
CAGACGGCGCCGTATTGGCGGGCGCGCCGCAACGCTGCTCTCCTATTGGGCAGCGCACCTGTCCATCCAGCCCCGCGGGAACTTCTCGTTGGCCAGCGGGGGCTTCATTCAGTGCAGAGCCGGGAAGGGGAGAGGGGGCGTGGCTCAACGCTTTATAAGCCACCGGGGCGGAGCTGGCGGGGCTGCTCCGCCATCTGATTGGCGGAGGGAGGCGTCGCTCCCGAGGGAAGCTGGTGATTGGCGGAGCCGAGTGTCTGTCGCGGGGCGGGAAGCGGGGCCGGGGAGCGCGCGGGGGAAGATGGCGAGGGCGGGAGGGCGGCCATGGGTGGGGCGGGTCGCCTCTCAGAGGGAGCGCGTCTCTCCTCAGCGTGGTCAGGTCGCCTCTCGTGGGATCGCCCTGGAACGGCTCCCCCGCGGGGCACAGCTCGGCGCTGCCTCCTGCGTTGTACAGTGCGGGCAAAGGAGCTGCTGGTCCCCGTGCTGGGGGAGCGCTGAGGGGGTGACACTGGGGAGAGGGAAGATGACAGAATATGCTGAGCTGGGACGGACCCACAGGATCACCCAGTGCAGCCCCTGCCCTGCCCAGACCCCCAACAACCCCACCCTGGGCATCCCTGGAGCGCTGCCCAAGATCTCCTGGAGCTCTGGCAGCCTTGGGGCCGGGCCCATTCCCTGGGGAGCCTGGGCAGTGCCAGCACCCTCTGAGGGAAGAACCTTTTCCAAAATCCAACCTGACCCTCCCCTGGCACAGCTCCAGCCCTTCCATGGGTGCTGTCCCTGGTCACCACAGATCAATGCCTGACCCTCCTGTTGCTCTCAGCTGATGAAGGAGGCAGAGGGACTGGTGCCTTTTGTGGGGTAAATCGGCATTTTAAAGTGTTAAGCACCATGAATTAAGCACGTCAGGTAAAGATGGAAAACGTAGAGTCGAAAGGGGAGAAAAGGAGTTGATAATTTCCTTCTACTAGACCGGGTTGCTCCAAGCCCGGTCCAGCCCGGCCTTGGGCGCCCCGGGCATGGGGCAGCCGCTCCAATCCCGCACCTCAAAAGATTCACACACAAAGCCAAAAACGGAGGCTTTGGCCACTTTTGCCAAAGCCGAGTTCCAGGCACCTTTCAGGCAGGGAGGCCAGAAGGGTCGTGGCCTTCGCTGCAAGCAGAGAGGTTTTTTATGTCCCTTGTGGGGATATTGCCGTGCCGCTCTGTGCTCAGGACGCTCAGCCGCTGTTCCCTCCCGCTGGCTGCTGAGCAGACAACGGGGCCCTAAATCCTGAGCCTGCGAGAAATTCCCGACTAACACGGAAGGAAACTAAAACTACTCAGCCCTGGAGCTGATGGGATGCTCAGATCCAACAGCTCAGCCCAGCAGGCTCTTTGTTATGTTTAGCTCGGACTCATGTAAAGGATGGGCATAAACCGGAATATTTCCCCTCACGAGTCTTCTGCTGGTACGCACCTTTTCAGCAGGTGTTGCTGGTGGAAGACATTCAAATGCAAATTGTTGTGTTTCACATCCCGTGGAGTCCGCAGCAGTTCCCGTGCTCCGTAGGGATCAGAGTGGGTGTATGGCTTGTTCTCTGCTTCGCTGCAGTAACAGCAGTTATGTGCTTGACCCTACTGAGGGATCAAAATAAAACATAAACGTCTCCTTTGAATGTAGAAAGGTGCTGTGTGTGCTTTTAAAAAGAGGTAAAAAAGGACATTTATATCCCAGAATAATGTCCCACAGAAATGCCATACCGTAGGTAACTCTTACATTCAGCCTCACCAACACAGGCATGTGGATGTAGGATGGAATTCGTAAATCTAACAAAAAAGCCCTCACTATATAATTTTTTTTCCATCCCAAATACCTTTGATCACCATTTAATTTCTATTTATTTCAAATCTAACCTGTAATCTACTTAAGACAGGATTTGCCTTACAGTGGCTGGTCTGCACAGTGGTTGAATCGTTTTTCAACCCGGTTGAATTTTTTTCTAACATGGAACCTTTAGAAACTGCCAAAATAAAATGAATTAAGTTAATGAAACAGATTGCACTACCACTTACTCTCTGTAAATTAAAACAAGTCTCTCTGTGTTCAGCAAGTGGCAGGAAGGACAGAAGTGGAGAGAAGAAACTATAAATTACAGAGAGGAACAGAGACAATCGGAGGGAATGAAACAATTAAAATGAAGGCAGGAAAAATGCCGAGCTCCATAAAGCTGTGCTGCGGTAAACTGTCGGGATGGGCAGGTGAGGAAGCTGTGAGTTTGGGTGAGAGAGTGAGGGGATGTGGGGAAGCAGCAGATCTGACTGGAGCTGTGTGCACGGCACCCACCGGGAAGGAATTGTTTGTGCAGGCAAGCTGGGACATGAGACAGAATGGGGCAGAGGAACCTTTAAACTCAGCATTAGTGATATTGATTTGTTGTGTCATGAAACTCCACTCTGGAAGTGTGAACAGTCCCAGCAGGTCTGAGTACTTCGGGGAATAACTAATGGGGTGGGGGGGTGGAGTTTTTAGATGGTGGGCAGTGGGAACATCACTCTCTGGGCATCGAGTTCCCCAGAAACGCACTGCCATGAAAGAGCCAGCACCCAGGACAAGGCTTTAAGGAGCAATATTCATAAATGGACAGTAATCAGGGTTCCAGTGAGGCCAATTCCATCACTGCAGCTTCCCTCAGCTTCCTTGGCGCGAGGCTGTGTTAGCAGGCTCCACAAGGAGCTGCCCCTGGGAATTGCCCAGTTGCTGGAATTTGAGGTGCTGCTGGTGTCCAAGGAGCCAGAGAGGTGCAAGTTCCCTGTGCTGTCCTTGCTGCAGCTCATCTGTCTCAGTATGGGCACGCAGGGGCTGAAGGAGTGGGAGGGTTCACAGGGACAGTCCGTCTCGCTGGGACAGCAGATCCCTCTCCCGACACCCGCGCTGGGGTGGAGGAACTTTAGAGAGGAGGTTCTCTCCTCCCCAGCAGCCCCACTGAGGCTTTGGCACTCCCCACATTCCAAGATGAGGTTTATACCCTCACTGCTGCAGGAGCACAGAGCTCTGCTGCCCTGCTCAATCCCAGCTGCAGTGACAGTGGCTTCCTGTGCCTGCCACAGTGACAGCAGCTTCCTGTGACCCTGGGCAGGGCCACCAAACCCTCCCTGAGTCAGGTTTAGTGTTCACAGCTTTACACAGTGCTAGTAAATCCACCAGTCAGCGTTTTCACGGCATGATCTGCTGGTGAGGAATGTTCAAGGCTTTCTAAGTTAAAAAGAAAAAGTGTAACCAGTGGAAACAGCTGTACGTGAGCAATGCAGGCAGGGAGATACAGGCAAATAAACTGAACATAAATCTGGGTCTTGGTTGTGTGCTGCAAACTCACTGCTCCTCTAACAGATTAGGAAAGTAATGCTCTTACAACAATTGTTAATTATATTTAAGCTGGATTAAAATTTGTTAGTGAATTTTTACAGAAAGTTAGTTTGGGGTGAGAAAATCATCAGTCCTTCCTGTAATGTTGGTAACTGATTTCTGTGGCCCTATGAACACAGAGCTCATTTTGCTGGGTTTAGGAATGAGCATTAAAGGATTTGGGAAACCTCACTGCAGGCACACGTGCCCCAGAATTCTGCCCTGCAGTCTGAAATGTCAATTATGTGCTGCATTTCTTGTGAACAAGAGATGAAGTCAATGAGTGGGGCTTTATCTAATGTCCATATGGAGAATTGATTGAAATGGATTTCCATAGTTGGGGTTGCTTTAAAAAATGTCAATTGTGAGCCCTTGGGGT
This sequence comes from Tichodroma muraria, assembly GCA_013390105.1. Lineage (NCBI taxonomy): Eukaryota > Metazoa > Chordata > Aves > Passeriformes > Sittidae > Tichodroma > Tichodroma muraria. The sequence continues at coordinate 97,439 of WAAG01002346.1, read as the reverse complement.
GAAGGACTGGCACTGTCTCACCGCGGACATCTCACTTCATAATTTTTCATAATTAAGGAAATGGAGTCTGAAGATACTTCCTGTCTTATCTCACAGTCAGTCTGGTTTCTGCCTTCTTCTGAAGCTTGCTGGTGCTGGTGGCATCCACACTGTATCTCCATGGATTTCTCCATTCAGAGAAAATGGGCATCAGACTGGCACCGGGACAGATTGGCAGGCCAAACTCAACTGTAGGTAAGGCAGCTTGGTAATTAATAGAGAATTTCTCATAAAAGTCTTCTGAGAAATTACAGAAGTCATAAATATGTCAGAGCACCTTTTTTTGTTCCTTGTGGTCTTCCTGAGGTTATTCTACATCTGCAGCCAAGCTCTGTTCACATCAAGAGTGTCCAGCTAGTGAGGTGTGGCCTCTCCTCACCTGTGCTCCCTGGAGAAGAATTCTATTTCAAACAGGAATAGCAGGAAGGGTAAAACACCTTAACTAGAGGAGTGGGAATCCTACACAGTCTGTCCTCACGGAGGTTTGTTGCTGACAGAGCTCAAGGAGGCAGGACAATAGAGGAAATGGAATTGACTGGTAATCATTTGGATCCTTTGTACTTCTGAGCTGAAGGAGCAGCTGCCAACTGCCTGTGACACTGTGTCCTTCTCTTTGGCACTTACTGGAGCCTCAGCTCTGCTGGCTGTGAAAAATGGACAATACCATTTCATTCACACAGGAGTGATGTGGTTTAATTATAGTGAAGGTTTAAAAACAATTTGAGGATGAAGTGTTGTGTGAGTGCTACATGTTATCCTTGACAATGACACAGGGACCAGAAAATTGGTCTTTCAGATGCATCAAGTTACTCCATAAATTACAAATTAATTTCTCTCCTTAAATGAAGAGTTACTGAGACATTCAGCTTTCTTGCTAATTGTTTGACTTTAACAATTGGATGGATTTCAGTAAATTGACTGGTGGAGACAAATGTGTTTTCCAGCTCGTCATTATCTGACATACACCAGTTAGAAATGGACAGGCTGCAGATCAGAGCCAAGCACTGCAGGTGGTCACCAAAAGAGAACAAATTTGTAGTGGGATTTTCTAGGGAGATTTCAAAAGGGCCTGTAACAGGCTGTCCCTCCTGAAGCCAGCTTGCCTTCGTGGTTTACCTGAGTAAAACCAAGTAACTCTTGTCTCACGACCTCGTCTGCTTTTCCATGTCTCTCAGAACACAAAGGTTTTGTACCTGGATCTTCCTGGAACTCCACAGTCTGGGATGGAGACACTGCAGAGCCTGGGGTTCCACACTCCCCTGGGTTCTTTTGCCTTTCTTTGATACTTTTGAAACTCTTCCAAAGGCAGGGACAGGGCATAAATGTCAGTGCAGTCAAGTTTTTTAAGTTGTGCTTAAAAAGCAAAAGTATTGAAAGCTCAGCTTTGCCATGCAGTTTGTCTTTCAGTCGAAACCCAAACAAACCAACCCAAAAAGTAAGTCCCAGCTCTTCCTGAGGTCTGCAGCTCTTCTGGGAGGGGTGGGAGCAAAGAAGTGCTGTCATCACAGGCAAGTATTTTCAGCTTTCTGATTTTGAAGGTAGACCTTGGACTATGTGTCCCTGTCTGCTTTGTGTATTTTTGCATTCTGGATAAAAGTAATGAAGGGACCCTGCTGATGAATAAAAATGACAAGTTTGTTATTGCTTTAAAATATCACAGGGATTGAGGGGAATATGTAAGGAAATTATCTCCCAGATTGCTCTCAGTCAGTGTTTTACCTCGTGTTCTCTTACAGACCTTTGTCCTTGTCATTGTCTCGGGTTCTGGTTTCTCGTGGACTTTCAGTTGTGGAAACTCTCATGCCAAGTATATTTCAAGCAAGAGATGTATCCCTGTATTTTATGGATATCTGGTAGGCATCATCTCTTACCCTTTCCTAATCTAATTCCAAGTAGGATCAATTTATGGAGTGCCCAGGCTCAGCCTGAATTCCTGTCAGAGCTCACCTGCAAATCCCAGCACGGTCCTTTGCAAGTCCTTTCCTTTGGTAAAGTCAGGTCAATTTTTAATTTCTCTTCCCAGGTAATCTTGTAAGTTCTGACTCTGAGCAACACCATTTACAAGGGGCTTGCACTTCAAGGGAAGGAATTCTTTACAGCAAGAGCTTGCTCTGTTACCTTTCCAGGATTGTCAATGGTTGGGAAATTGCGTTGCCCTCATTCAGAGACTCTCTTTATCTCAGACCATGAAAAAACATCCCATCATCACCTCCAGAACAAAACAGGCTGTGGCTCTGATACTGGAATCAATAAACCTCTGGGATTTGTGATGGCAGGGTGAGTGATTGGCAGCTGCTCCACAACCCCCCGGCAGAGATGGCTGACATGAGAGATTTGATAAGGACACGCGGTGATCTGTGCAAAAAGAAAGTAAATGTTGCTTGTCCAAGAGTTTTGGGGAGTGTAGTGTTGGAGTGATGCAATCAGAATGGGAACTCTAAATGATCCTTTTCCTTGGTCCTGTCACACACAAGTCCATAAAGTGACAAATGCCGGGAGTGAGAACATCTCTGCCAGGGGTCATTCTGCTGTGACTCTTCACATCTGTCTGTTAGCAGCTCCAAAGGCAGAGGATGAGTGTAACTAGAACCAATCTTGATGATTTGCAGGGCATTGTTTGTGCTTTTAACTGCATTCCCTGGGATCAGGGACTGGATCTTGCCTTTGGCTCTCTTTCTCGAGCTGGCCCAGTTAAACTCTCCCCACTCACCCTTCAGCAAATAATAAAAAGAAAAATGCAAGGCTTCAACGACTGTGTCACCAGCCTCGTGAGGAAATGTGTTGGTGTAGCCACGTTGGATTTTTCTATATTGCCCTAATCTAATCGCCCATGTGGGGCTTATCACAGAGCAGGGCCCAAGCTGCAGTGCCCAGGATGTGCTGCTGGAGCTGGATAATTCTTTATTTTTAACAGTTCTTTCTCCACTGTTGCAGAAACCACCATGCTGAGCAGCACAAACTCTGCTGGGAAAAGATACCTTTGCCAGCTTAAATTTATTTTTGTTCACCGGAACAACGGGTTGGAAGTGTGTGGTTGTTTCTCTTAGTAGTAGGCAAGGTTAGGCTTCTAAAACATTGAGAAATGCTCTAAAAAAATGCATTTTCCAGGCACAGTTCATACTGGTTTAGAAAATACAGAAATGAAACCACAACAGAGGTACTTGATGCTGAAGAGGAAGCACCCAGTAATGACTGCTCTGCTGCAAGATTGTAGGCTTCCTCTATTTAGGCTCAGCCTAACTTCTGGAATAAAATGGGATGGAAAACTGTAAGGGAAACAAATGAACTGTACCCATGTCATTGTATTTGTTCTGAGGAAAAGACTGAGAGTTACAGCTACTGTTTGCAAGCAAGCTGCCCTTCTCACAGGGTTCATCCCTTGTGTTTTGAGATCTGCACTCTGGGTAGTTCGTACCAGAGCCCCCTGGCACGTGGCATTGCTTTGCTGGCAGTGGAAGTTGGGTGTTTACTGAGTGTTCCTTCTCCACCTCTTGTGCTTCAGCCTAGGACGTATCTGGGGTGCTCTGTTTGTTCTGCTTTGGCACCCCTCGGAATGACAAAAATGTTCTGAAATGTGGATTTTCATGCTGCACCTGTCAAGGGACACGTTTCTGTAGGAAATTGCCTCTGTGAATCACACAATGCAAGGTGAGGGACTGGGTCCCAAAAGAATTACCAGGACCAGATCAAGTCATCCCTTAATGAGAATGGAGAAGTCTCAGTCAGGGTTCTGCATAAAAGCAGCCAAACATCTCCCCAGTGCAGGAAGGAGCAGAGGAGGAAGGAGAAAATCTTCTTTCCTCTCCGAGATGAAGAATGAAAGATGTAAAAACCAGTGCTGTCTAAAATTTGGTAGATGGAATATAATCAGTCCTCACAAAGCATCCTCTGTACTCATCGGTGCTTGCAGGCACAGAACAGACTTGGCAACTGTCTCCTGCATGAAATGGGAAAGGTTTAAATGCTTGTGTAAGCTCTTCAAACAAAATAGCTCTTTGCAGTTGAAACACTGTTCTCTAGGACATTGTCTCTGGGAAATGTGAAACTGTTTCTCTGGGTGTCCACCATGGGTTCATAGCTGGTGGGGGGGCTTTGGAAATCTGTATCTCTGTGGTACAGGGAATTTTTTTGTCATTGCAAAGGGTTTTCCTCTAGGGGATAAATTTAATATAAAAGGGATTCCTGATACTCATGATATTTTCCCCTCAGAATCAAATCAAATTGGCTGGTGGATGCAGTCTTGGACCAGTGACAGACCAGATAAATCCTGTTCTGCCTGCAGACTGGAGGCAGGAATACTTTATCACATCAGTAGTTACAATTTGACTTTAGTTTTGCTTTTTCTCTGCCAGTCTCAATTTGATTCGAATTTCTGAAGTCACCCAGGGTGAGTCAGATGTGGTCGGGCCAAAGGAAGTTCTTGAATCTTTCCCAAATGAGGGAAAACATGAGTCAGTTCCGAGGGTTCAGCACATTGAGACACAAAGCAGCACGGACCTTCTTCCCACGGGTCAGAGGGAGAGGAGGTGCCCCTGTGAGCCCAGGCTGGAGATGTTGGATTGCAGGGCTGAGAGCTGTGGAGGTGCTGAGGCTGGGACGTGTTTTCCACAGGGAGGACATAATTCCTGGCATTCTCTAGCATTCCTGCTGCAGCTGGCTCAGCCTGGGCGCACAGATCGCCGTTACTGCCGCTGCTTCCCCCGGAGTCCTGGGCAAATCTGTGCTCCTGGCAGGGCCCACGGGGAGCAGACGCTGCTCAGCACCGAGGGAAAGCCTCCCCTGCAGAGAGCCCAGAAACAGCAGAACTTCATCCACCACAGTGACACAGCAGAAGTCCTGTTTCAGTGTGCTTTGGTTTTGGATGCTGGTGCTTCCTGCCCATCAGCGCAGGCAAAGCACGGGACCTCGCTGAGTCGGGAGGAGCTGCTACAGTGCAGAGCAGGCTCTGGCAGCGGGGCTACAAAACTGGGTGAAAATTCCTTACATAAACGCAGGACCTCAGTGATAATTTTAATTTACAGTCAGGAATGTGCCTTTCTTTGAGCTCCTTTCTCCTGCTTCCTAGCCCATTGCTGCTGCCTCATTACCCCCCTGGCCTCTGCTGGGGCAGTAAATCTGGAGGCCTAATGGTGCACAGGGCCCTTGGAGGACAGCCCTGCCTTTTCAAATATTCATTTCTATGCGGATCAGGGATGTCCCAGTCTGGCTGTAATCAGGGGAAGAGGGAAGGAGACAAATAATCACTGAACATGACTGTTTGGGGAGCAATTGCTGTCAAAAAAACAATCAGCAGAGGTGGATGCAAGCTGGCCCCAAGCACAAGGAGTGATGCGGGCTTGTTTGAGCCCCATAAACTCTAATTTGCTTCTTCCTTCACCCCCAGCCAGCTGCTTGCCTCGGCTGGGCTGAAATGCCAGTTGTTCTCTGGGAGCAGGGAAAGGTGCCAGGCTGGGGGAGCTGCCCCTCTCTGTGCAGACCCTGCTGCAGCAGCATCTGCCCTGCCACAGCCCTGCCCTGCAGGGACAGGCACCGAGCACAGCATCCTGCAGGGCACCCCAGTCCCTGGGTATTTTCTTGTTTCTCCAGGTGGTGCCAGCTGTGCCAGCAGGGACTGCACGGGCTGGAGCAGCAGCCCAGCTCTCCTTCAGCTCGGAGCTCAGGTTATTCCAGGTGGAACAGACCTCTGGGCTGTGAAATCAGTTTGCAGCAAGTTTGCAGCCCCTGGGAGTCAAGATGATCCCAGACTGATCTCACCCAGCTTGTCATGGTCCCACTAATCCTGATTTAAACGTGAGTTAGAGCAGGGCTTGGATTCCACATCTCCAGAGTAATTCCTTGTGCCATCCACACCTCGTCAAAGTGTTCTGGGGAAAATGATTTTAACCCAGCTGTTGTGCTGTGCTTTGGCACAGGAGCCTGGGGCTCAGGGTAACTGAGGTGTCAGCTCCCTGAAGGTCACCCTGTGCTCAGTCCTGGGTTTTATTCAGAGGCACAGCTCCAGGCTAGGTTTTTCTTTATATTATCAGGATAACAGCACTCGCGAGGGTGTGCCCATCCCTTCACCCTCAGTGGGTAAACTCTACATTTTTCCTTGAAGGGGGGTATTTAAACATTCACATGATAATGAAGAAAAGAACCCAACCATACAAAATTTATGTAAACTCATATCTGGCCCTGTGTGAAAAAATAATCCAGAGGCCACAGGACTGCAGGGCTGGCTCAGCCAGGCAGTGTCACAGAGAGCTCTTTCTCTTTAATTTTTTATTTGGATCCTCTCTGTATGTAGGTCACAATGACTTAAAAGAGCAGGCACTGACCAGACAAAACCAAACCCCCCAGAACAAAGCCATTGTTGCAGGAGAAGGACTTTTTTCCTCAAACAAGACCCTAAATTAGCACTGAAGGATCGCAGCATTCCCTGTCTCGTTCCGCTGGGATTCCCATTCCCAGGCCTCCTGTGCTCTGCTGGGCTGGCTCCTGCTTGGGAGTGCAGGAGGGGCACGGAGCTGCTCCTGAGCCTGGGTGCTGTGCTGAGCCCATGGAATCAATCCTGCCCGGGTGCCCCTTCCTCAGGAGCAGAGCAGGGATGGGAAGAGTCTCCCACCCGTGTGTGCTCCTGCTTTTGCCAGTCCCTAACCACAGGGCCGATCAAACCTCTGCTGCTGCTCCCTCTCCTGTGAGCATCATTCCATGGCCAACAGCCACTGCAGGGATTCATTCCCTGCTTCCCTGGGGGAATTCCTCCTTCATGCAGGGACACACAGCCCAAACACCTTCCCTGAGCTGCTTTCCAGCTTTGAGGAGGGAGGGAAACAGATCCTGGGTTTGGCCCTGGCTCAGCCTTGTGCCAGGGAGTACCAATAACCTGCAAGGTCTTATTTTGGGAGAGGAGGGAGAGGCAGCCAAAGGTTGGGGCTCAGGAGGTTCTCACTAAGAGCGTTAGTGAGCCCTGGCTTGGAAACAATCCTGGGTGGCAACAGTGCAGATAAAAATCCCCCCAAAAACAGGGTATAAGCAGGCAGGCCCTGAGTACACATCACAGGTAGAACAGCCCTATAGAAATGCAGATTAAACCCCAACAGATTCCCCTTTGGCTTCAAAATCCACATTGTGCACCCAGACTTTGCATCAGGGGGTTGGAAATGGAGGATCTTCAGGGTCCTTCCAACCCAAATCAGACTGTGATTCTGTGATTCTGTGATCCTGGGCTGACACAAACCCCAGTTCTGATGCAGGGAGAGCTGAGGTATTTTGGTTTCTTTACCTCTCCTGCCTTTTAGGACACGAGCTGCAGCTTGGCCCCTGGAGTTCCCAGGGGAGGGTTCAGCAGCACAGAGCTGGCACTGGATGGTGCTGTGGCCCAGCACAGGTGAGCTCACCTGGCTGCCAGACAAATCCTGCTGCTCCTGGAACCACCAGGGGAGCCGCAGGGACAGCCAGGATCCTGCATCACTCCTGGATGCAAGTTCTTTTCAAAAGCACATTTTGCAAGAGCATTTTGTGCCCGAGGAAGCTGAATTCGGGGAAGCTGGCTCCTACCCAGTCACTGAGCTTTTAAGCACCCTGAGAGTGGCCTGTGCATGTTACCAGTCTGAGCCATTGCAAAAGGCAAGTTTAGGTTAAAAATCAAGTTTTAAGAAATAAACTAATTTCCAGATCACAGAATGTTCTGAGCTGGAAGGGACCCACAAGGATCATCAAGTCCAACTCTTAAGCCCATACAGGGACTGAACCCACAAACCTGGTGTTTTCAGCATCCTGCCCTGACCAACTGAACCGATCTGCCACTTTTTAGGGGCTTTTTGACCCCTCATGCTTTCCCATTTTTTAGGAGGGAAGCAGCTGTTGTTTGGTGCTCTGGAGTAAAGCAACACTTAAGTAGAAGTTCAGATTTTGAACTGTTTTCCAGATTTTTCTTCTGATTCTGGGAGGAATCTTTAAGAGAAATGTGGCTTATTCCAGGGTTTGAGAAAATCACAGCTGTCACCAACCCAGTCTCATTTTCCCACTTTTCCATCAATGTTGTTTGATTAATAAGAGCCAACTTAGTGCTGAGCAATTCAGGAATAAATCAAACTGTAGAAGAGGGACACCAGATGTAATAAAAGCAGCTCCTGAACAAGGAGATGCAAAGATCTGCTTGGTGTGGAGGTGGGGAAGGAATGGCATGTGAAACGTGTGTATTTTCTCTGCCACAGAAGTATATTTTCTTCTCCTGATAAATGTATCCAAGGCAATATAAACAATTTCAAAGAGCTGAAAGTATGCAGTGAGATGCTGCTGTGAATCACACACATCAAAGCAGAGCTGAGGCCCAGAAGAGGCTTTCTGTGCAAAGAAAACTGGATTTTCTTGTATTTCAAGGAAAGAAATCCTTCTCTGCTTCACAGACTCTGTCTGTCCCTGCACACTTGACTTGGATCAGTATTTTCAGTGGGACACTTACTAAACGCTGCACTGGCATAAGAGAAAATTACTCAAATATTGGTTTCTCCTGTCTGCCTTGGAGATGATTTCAGACCAAATCCCTCTTTGGTCGGTTCCTGGAGTGGTTTCTCCCCAGCTCCAGGCAGGTGCTGCTCCACCTGAGCCTTCTCCCAGGTGAGCTGCAGGGGAAGGGAGAGCAGGAAAGGCTTCAGAGGGTGCCACAGAGAGGAGGGGACTTGGGAATACCAAAAGGTCAACTGCAAACCAGATGTGCCCTGAGAGAAAGAAAAGAGCAGTGTTTGAATTGAATGTTCCCTTTGCCAGAGCTTGGGGAAGCACAGCTGAGGGAGCAGAAGGATTTCTCTGGATGCAGGTGGGAAGCCACAGCCATGTGAGGAAATCCCGATTAGATTCCCTGAGGATAAGCTCCATTTAGAGCTGTGTTTTCAGGTGTGTCAGCAAGGACAATCACACAGATATTATCAAGTAATAAAATCTTTACAACACAGCCCATGAACTGTGTAGATAAAGGGGGTGGCTTTGGGATTTGCTCAGAAAAGTCCAGAAGAGTTGCAGTGATTCCTGTCTTTAGGGCTGTCAGTTATTAACTTCATTAGAACTTTATATATTTCTATGTAAGAAATCCACAGAGAGAGGAGCTTTAACTCCAATTTTTGACCAGAAGACTCTGCAGATAAAGTTGAATTAGATCTTCCTTTTTAGCAACCTTTGAAAACTTGTCTATTAGACTAAAACCATTGGAGTTCAAAATATTCCACAGTGGCTCTTAATCCAAGGATGATACTTCAAAGGAATCTGAGCAGTTTTGTGGGAGCCAAATTGAGAGCAGCCAAAATTAGTCTTCCTGTGCCTTTTCAGGATACACAAATCCAAACTGGCTTAACAAAATTCAAGTCTTTTGTTATAGTTGCTGAAAGCCAAGATAGCTTCCCATTTCTGCTGTCCATCCCCATCCCATTTAACTGGATACCACTGATAACATTTACTACTGGATGACTCATTAAAGGGAAGAATCCTGGAGAAAGGAGGGAATTAAATCCCCAAGAAGTTGCAGTATCAGGTATATTTTCCCCAGGTTTAGTTTTCTGTCTCTGTAATTCCTAGCCCAGACCTCAGCAATCCCCCCGAGTTCCACTGGGGGAGCAGGAGCACCAGTGGGATCCAAGCTCTGCCAGCCTGTGCAGCCTGGATGAATCCTTTGCTTGTCTTGTTTTTCTGAAAATTTCTTTTCTGGAGATCCAGAGACACTGAAGGTTCTTCTGATGGAGTGTTGTCACACAAAATAACTGAATTTTCTTTTGGGCAGTCCCCAAAAATATGGGATTTTTGGAAGATCCGTGCCTTCCCCCCCTGCAGGTGTTTCTGTCTCCAGGTGAGCTCCTGTTTTTCCTGGTTTTGTTAGGCAGGTCCACGTCCCCTCTGGGGCAGGGACAGGCTCTGTGCTGTGTCACCTGGCGAGCCTGGCAGGTGCATTTCTGTGCAATCTTTGAGCCCTGTCCAAGCTGTGCAATAATTCAGCCCCACTCCGGTAATGAATTCTCTGCTCTTTAGGGCTGGAGAGCGGCAACACCTCGGACCAGCCTAAACGGGCACTTAACAAGGCCGAGCTAACAGGACTCCCCTGGAATTACCCAGCACATTAACGCCAAACGAGCTCATCCTGAATTCATTAGCAATGATTACTCTGAGTTCCAGAGGAATTAATAATCATTAGCATTTCCTAAGGAGGGCTGCTAGAACTGCCAGATTCGGCAGGTTCAGGGCTCCACAGGCTTTCCCCAGCAAGTTTCATTCGGAGGGAGTCATTAACTGGAACTCTGTGGTCACTGGAGAGTTCCCACTGATATTTTGAATCCTTACTCCCAGTTCAGTTGCAGTGCAGCTCTAAAAGCACTTCAAAGCCCGGCACTGCCTGGTTCAGTCACTGCTGGAATTACCTCCCTTATCCTCGTTTTGTCTCCGGGTGAATCTCCCTGCCTTTCTGCAACTCTTCTGGAAGGTTCATAAACCTGGGAGGCTGCTGGGAGCCACCCAAGGGCAAGGGGACTCCACAGACAAAAGGAATGCAAAAACGCTGTGTTATTGTTTGGTGCAAGCAAATTCTCAAAGTAAAGATATCCAAGGCTTTGATTTGGCTCCTTAAAGCTCCCTCTGTTCCCAGCAGCAATTGAAGACTCGGTGCTTTGCATATCAGAGGCAGCTGACTCGGGAGGCAGAGGGAATTCACTGCTCACTTTGGATGACCTTTTCCTTTGGGGATGAGCTTCCACAAGAGTTTTACTTTTCTGACAACTTATTCCTGTTCCCTGTCTCCAAATGCCGCATGCTTGGAATTTACATCATCCTGCTCCATTCAAATACAGCGCTGAGCTTTTCTGCATAACTGCTCCTTGTAACCAGCAGAATCATATCACGGGATTATGGAATATCCTGCCCATGTCTATATGGAGCTGTCAGCATTTTGACATCTCACCGTGGGACAGCTATCAATATAATCTGGTCTTTATGGACAGGGAGCATAAAAGCTCAAGTACTGTTCATATCATCTGATTATCTCCTTCCTTTTACACAGGACTGGGCTGCTTTCCTTATCCAGTTTGATCTCTCTCCCAAGGTCCCTGTGGTGTTACTCTACCAGTGAATTGTCCCTGCAAGTTTTATGTGAGCAGGAGAGTTTATGGCTTGAGTTCATGGACCTCCTTCCCAAGGTTGTGCAGGTCCCTCTGGAACAGAGCAGTGAGACTGCGTTTTCCAAGGCGGAGCCACCCCTGCCCTGCTCCCTGTGCTAATGCTCTTTACACGTGGGGCCTCAGCACCGCGGTCCAGCTGGGAAAGAAGTTTTCTTTCGTTGAGTTCAGCAATCTTGGGATTAAGCTGAAGGAGTTTTAATTAACAAACTAAGTGTCAAATATGTTTTCAGGATAGTCAGAGTCATTTTACAGACACTTTTAAATCAAAAGGGCAAAGGAAACCCTGGTGGTGACACAAGTTTCAAGTTTCCCCAGGTCCTTCTCTGCAGAGCTGAGAACTGGTGCACGGTCCATTTTTATTTTACTTTTATTCCATCCTGAATGCAAAAACAGTGAAATCTTAAAAGTAAAAATACATGATTTTGTTTAAATCTGCACTAAAAGATCAGATTATCTGCACTAAATACATAATTCTGTTTAAATTTGCACAAAGGCAAAACTGAGCCTTTGGCCTTGATTCCTGCTGATCTCCAGGTTATTGGCAAGGATGCACAATTGCCTGATAACCTTGATTCTCACACAGGTCGATGGCATTGATGAGTGACACACGGGGGCCATAAAATTCTTTTTCCAAGGGGTGTGGGCCAGGTGGGCTGAGAGCTTGGGCCGGTTTATAAAGCCAGGGCTCAGCCCAGCTGATCCATTCTGCTCCGATCCAGCTGCTGTTCTGCTTCCCCAGGCTCATCCCCAGGGAACAATGGCATTCACAGGCAAATACGAGTTCGAGGGCGACGAGAACTACGATGCCTTTGTGCAGAAGATTGGTGAGTCTGGCTGGGGTCAGGCACGGGGCATGGACTGGATAAAAATACTGGGGAAAGGCTGGGAGAGCTGGCATTGCTCAGCCTGGAGAGAAGAATCTTCAGGGTGACCCAACTGTGGCCTCCCAGGGCCTGAAGGGGCTGCAGGAAAGATGGAGAGAGACTTTACAAGGAATGGAGTGACAGGACAAGGGGGAATGGATTCAGACTTGCAGGGTGTAGGTTTAGATAGGATATTAAGAAGAAATTCTCCCCTGGGAGGGTGGGCAGGCCCTGGCCCAGGGTGCCCAGAGCAGCTGGGGCTGCCCCTGGATCCCTGGCAGTGCCCAAGGCCAGGCTGGACTCTGGGGCCTGGAGCCGCCTGGGACAGTGGAAGGTGTCCCTGCCATGGCAGGGGGCTGGATGATCTTTAATGTCCCAACCCAAAGTGTCCAAAGATTCCATGATTCCCTGTGCATCTAGTTAAAGAGCAAGAGCAAATATAAAAATAGGTATGTGCAGCTAAATAGCAAAGGCCCAAGGTCCCACACATGAAATTCCAAGCATTGTATGTGTAGGTTAAGGAGAAGGGAATATTTTATGTACTTTGTACATTTTTCCTGTGTATTGTTTCTTAGGGAAAAGAATGCAAGACTTATTTTAGCAAATGCATTAATGTACCAATATCTCTTTACATCAGTAATTTCACCTCAGAGCTTTGATGTTGTAAAAAAATTAAAAGAAATGAACAACAAATCAGATGCTCTGAGAACAAACACACCACTACCATCCTTCAGTTCGAATTCAGCTTAGATTTGATGAACTCTGTGTTTTTATTGTTTAAGGTCTCCCCAGTGACAAGGTTGAAATGGGAAGGAACTGCAAAATTGTGACTGAGGTGGTGCAGAACGGGAATGACTTCACGTGGACGCAGCACTTCCCGGGAGGCCGCACCACCACCAACTCCTTCACCGTGGGCAAGGAGGCAGAAATGGAGACCATGGGAGGGAAGAAGTTCAAGGTAAATTCATGGAGCTCTCCAGCTCCCCAGCCTCAGGTGGATTTGGATTTAGGGTGAAAAGCAAACTGGTGTCAGGCCTAACGAAGGTGTCCCTGCCCATGGCAGGGGTGGAACATGAGGGGCTCTAAGGCCCTTTCCAAGCCAGGCCACCCTGGGACTCCCTGATTCCATTCATTTTCACTGATCCCTGGGCTGCCTGCCAGGACCGTTTTCTGAGCTGTTAGTGAGTGATGTGCAGATCTGGAACCTGCAGGAACTGGAAGATGAACAAGTGTCTGTTTAAATTGTGAACATTCAAGAACTAAAGCCAATAGATTTTAGCTCTGTGCATGAGGCCACCTGTGCAGCACACAACCTCTGCCTCATCAGCTCCCAGCATCAGGTGTGCAGGTGTTTACAGAATCTGGCAACAGAAATTCCAGCAACCCCAGCAACATGAACCCTTTCTCTCTTACAGGCAACTGTCAAAATGGAAGATGGGAAACTTATAGCTGATTTCCCCAACTACCTCCACACCTCAGAGATCTGTGGGGGGAAGCTGGTAGAGGTGAGTGCTCAAAAATCCAGGGTAGGTCACAAAAAACAAAGAAAACCCTCAAAATTTGAAGTTTAGAAGAAAATCTTAAGTGAAGGACAGGCTCCGAGCCACCCAGGGCTGTTCCCCCGGGACTCTGCAGCTCTGATTACACTGTTCAACCAAAGTTTTGGGTTGTTCTTTGTTCCAGATTTCTACTTCTTCTGGTGTAGTCTACAAAAGGACCAGCAAAAGGATTGCCTAAGACAGCAAGGCCAGTCTCTTCCAGTGCACTGAAAGTCAACAATAAAACAAATAAAATGAAGTTCTGACTTTGTCTCTTTCTAGGTATTAAAAACATCCTCATGTTAATGCTTACCCCATTCCTAAATATCTGACAGGGGTGGAATAAGATGAGATTTAAGGTTCCTTCCAACCCAAACCGTCCTGTGACTCTCATTCTCTGCTCTGAGGGATACCAGTGGTGCTCAGAACACCACTTTGTGCCCTGAGAGGGGCCCCGAACCTTAAAAACAAGACCTTTTAATCACTTCCTGTGCAGACCAGATGCCTTTGCTGTTAGAACTGCCTTGATGGGGCTGGGAGGGACTTTTACAACTCCAGCTGACAAATTCCCAACTCTGAACTGGCTGGCAAGGCCTAATTCCATTAACGAGGATTGTTGGGGGTGTAGGGGAAGAGGCCCAGTGACACAACCTCCAGCATCAATGGCACTTCCCAGCTCAGCTTTAGGAAGTGACTGTTGGTTTCCATGCTTTATTATGACAATGCAATAACCACATCCTGCACCAGTATTTGAATTACACGTCCATGGCATGTTGCAATAATCACGGAATGCATAACGGGTGACTTTGGGATGGAGACATTCATGAGGCTGCTGAAAACCTGGTACCCTGACGGTTTGAGGACATCAAGGAAAAGTCTAAATAGCCCGTACAGGGTGCAATCAACTGATAATCCCACAGGTAAATGTGGAATCATCTGATAATCCCAGACATGCCCCATGTAAGGCCACACTTCGTTGGATTGAGGCCCATTTCCTATTTTTTCCCATAGTTTCTCATCCTACACTTCATTGAGATAATCTTGGTCGGGATAATCAAGAATCCAGTAAATAAGCTGTCTGTCCAGTAGGGATCATAAAAGAGCCCATTTTGCTCTGAATAAAAGATTTGCAGCCACACCTCATCCTCCTGCTTCAGCGCCAGGACGGTCGATCCGGAGGCCACGTCGTGGTTCCCGGTGTTGGCATCAAAAGTCTTGATCCGGTACTGGCCGTTGTGGACCAGGCCAATGGCCAGGTGCTTGTTGGCCAAAGTGATGTCGTAGGTGAAGTAGTAAATCCCTGGGATGCTGCAGATGAACTTCCCACTGGAAGCGTTGTAATGTCCTCCCTCGTTCATCAGGATCCTGTCAAACTTGATGGGCAGCCTCTCCCTGGGGTAGCTCTTGGACACCGCCACTGAGAAGGCAGACTTGGCCTTGCTGCCACTGCAGCTGCAGGGGCCAGGCAGCCCAGGGTCCCCCTTGCTCCCTTTGGGCCCTTTCTTCCCTGGGGCCCCGTTTTTCCCGGGACTGCCCTTTAAACCCTTGGGGCCCCGGGGCCCTGCCTTGCCAACGGCTCCTGTTTTCCCCTTCGGGCCTGGCTTGCCAGGGTTTCCTGTTCTGCCCTGGGGACCTGGAAGACAAACCATCTTATCAGTTTTTCTTATCACTTTTGAGGGAAAGAGCTGATACAGCGGGCGGAAGGGGGTTAGAGCATTGCAGCAGGGAATTCATTTAGGAGGAAGCCATTGCTGGTGTGAGAATCCCAGTGAAATCCCACCGGAGGCTGGACATCTGTCCAGACTAACCAGCCAGGGAAGGAGGGAGTTGGTGTGGTAACAGTGGAACTCTGTCCTTTTTAAGGACCAAAAGGCTGATTCCATTATCTGGCTCACTTGAGAAAAAGGAGGAATTAAAGAACAAGCTTTCAATGTTTGGGTTTTACAGAGTGGGGCAGGTTTGTGAAGCTTTCAGAGCCTCACTTTTGAGCAGGTGCATACTTTTGATCTCATGTCTCTTTTTTTCTTTGCTTTTTTTTTTTTTTCTTCATTTTTTTTTTTTTTTTTTTTTTTTTTTTTTTTTTTTTTTTTTTACATTTAGCAAGAAACAGTTTAAAAACAAGGTAAACCTAGATGTGGTAAAAAGCTCAGCCCAGCCCAGCTGGGGGATGAACCAGCAAACGCCGGGGGCAGAGGCTGCCTCGAGATGGAGGGGAGTTGGGCTGGCAGTGATTCTGGCTCGGTGGTATCTGATATGAGCAAAATCGTGAGGATTTATGCAGTGTCTCTTGACCTGCTGTAGCAAGAGCAGATCGAAACGCAGCTGCGGTTGGAAATCTGCTCTCCAGATTCCCGGTTTGGGGAGGGAGGAGGGAGGGCTGGGCTCGCTGGCGTTGCTGAGGCAGGAGTGCTCTCTAGTGTGGCAGAGGGAAATCACTGCTCTGCGCAGGGCTCCCGCTGCCTCCTGACTCCGGCAGGATGCAGAGCCCCGCCTCAGCCTGTTGTTTGCTCTGGATTAGGTCTGGCACGGCCAGTGCCCGGCCCGTTACAGCGCTCTGGGCACCCGATCCCTTCCTTTTCCCACGTGGCTCTGGCTTTTCTGGGATCAGGAACAGAGACCAGCTCCTTGTCTCCTCTAGCGAGCCCTGATCAGCGCAGGGCAAACCTCACCGCGTCACAAAACGAAGCCAGCACAAAGCGCACGCAGCTGCCAGGGCACGATGGGAGCCTGGAAACCCTCGGCCAAGCGGGATCATTTGGAGGGCGGGCAGTGGGAATTCCTGGAGCTTCCCATGAGGTGCAGCTGTGAAGGGGCCGCTGCTCCACAGCTTCCACCTTTCCATTGCTACGCTGAGCGCCTCTCTCTTACCTTCATCGCCGTGCTCGCCCTTGTCCCCGTCCTGGCCGTCCTTGCCATCCTTGCCCGGGAAGCCCATCCTGCCCACGGTCCCGGGAGCCCCTGGCACGCCGGGGGGCCCGGGGGGCCCGGGGGGCCCCGGCAGGCTGCAGGCCAGCTGGGCACCCTCCTGCAGCTCCCGCTTGGCAAAGCCGCCCAGGATGTGGTTTGCCACGCAAGGCACGGTCCAGAGGAGCAGCACGGCAGAGATCATGGCACAGCCTGTGGGGAGGAGATGGGATATGGAGCAGCCTGTGGGCACCGCTGGCATGGGCTGGGGTAGAAACTCGCATGAAAATGGGAGATTCTTTGGCTCGTCTTGGCAGGGTGGGGGAGCTGTTTGCTTTGGTGTGATGTGATTCCAAGGACTTGGCTCACGGAGTTTTCTAGGTCAGACCAATATTTTTATCAAACTTACTCTTATCTAGTCTGTATCTGTGGCCATCCCTCATTTTGTTTTGCTCCCTGAGCCTCTCTTTTCCCCCAGAACACTGGAAGCCACGGCAGAGGGGTGCAGAAAGCAGCTGTGTGGGACAGGGGAGTGGAAGAAGGAGAAGGGGTTTGGTGTGAACATCCCCAGCATGACCTGCCCGTGCCTGGGTCACTGGGGTTTCTTCCAAGCACGAAGCCCATCATGTGATGCAGGGCAGGACTCAGAAGAGAGGCTGGGCAGGCTTTGGGCCAGGCCTTAGTGCCTTTTGCCTGTCAGCCCAAGCTGAGCCCCTTCCCCACTGCAGCTCAGCTTTAGCAGCTCCCCAGTACTGTTATGTGCAACTCCTGCATTGGAAATAAGATGCTTAAAGCACTGGCTAAATTCCACGTTGGCCTTAGCTCTCATCCTGCTCTCAGCTCCTGAGGGGTGGAAATGCATATTCAGATGCTCCAAATCCAGCCAGCTGATCCTACATATTTATGCTCAGTGGGAGCCCCCAGTTCTGTGATATTATAATTAAGAACATGCAGAGGAGAGGGAAATGCAAACCAGATCCAGGGCTGGATTTGGCTGCTAAGCCCTTTGGTTCTTCAGCTCTGATTTGCTGCTGCTGAAAGACATTGGTTGAATGGACTTGTGAGATGGAAAACACCACCCAGTGTTCATGTGGAAAGTTGAATGAAGGCTTCTGAGTTCATGGAAAGGGAAACAAAATGTTCAAATGCCTGTGGAGTGGAGGATCACAAGGAAAGCTGCATCCCTGCTTCCCAGAAATCCTTCCAACGGGGCAGAGAAGTGAGAGGCATCTGGAGGTAGATGTGACTCCCAAGCTGTGGCAGGGAAAAATGGAATGGTGGAGTTGTGGAATATGACCTGGAAAAAAGCTGGGAATGCCTCATGTGGAGAAGAAAGGTGTGAGAAGGAGAGAGGGTGGGAGGGCAGCTCCTCCTCTGACAGTTTCTTACCATAATCACTTCTGTTACCTTGAGACAACCCAGCTGGTTCGACCTGATGGGATAAAAAGTGGCAAACAAAATCCCTCGAGGCTGGGTGGTCTCTGGGACCAGTACTTGTATAAGTGGGGAGTATCCAAGTACCTGGAGCTGTGCTCTGGCACAGCTCCAGAGCTGGTGCTAATTAATGGCTCCACAAGAATGCTTCATCCCATATCCCAGCAACATGTGTGGGATGCAAAGCACCACCACATCCACAAGAGCATCTATAAATAACCTCTTCAAGAAATCTTTTTGAAAGAGGACAAACCTCATGCTGTTCCACCTTAAAAGGAAAATTGTTCCTCGATGTAGAAGGTCCGATGAGCTCCAAAAAGCAAACTGGAAGCAGATCAGCATCTCCCCTCTCCGTGGTGCGGGCAGCCAGCCCGGCACCGGAGGCTGTGCAGCAGCAGGGCTGATTTTCCAATGACATTTTAACCAATGGCTCTGTCACCAGGGTTAGAGACCTTTGGGCCATGACCAATGCCTGTTGTGCATTAAAGTGTTTCTGTAAGAAAAGATCCTGCCTGGAAGAGTCAGGATTGGCTGTACTTTCTGCTGTTCCAGGGCAGCTGGGCTGAAATCCCAATGGAAAACCCCTGAGGGTTGCCAGATGCAGGGTTTGGTGGCACGTGCAGTGGTTGGAGGGTGATTTTTTGGCCAGTGAAGCCACGCTGTGCCGTGTGGTGGTGGGAATAGGAAACTGGGGAACTGCTGCTTAGAGGGAGGCAGGAGCAGGATGAGGGGAACCAGCAGTGAGCAAACGCAGTGACTTCCTTCTCTATTTCCTTACAATATTCGAGGCTTTCTCAAACAAAACATCCATCTTTCTGCCTCACAATTTCCTAGTGTACCTCAAGGAGTCTTAATTAATCTTCAAGATAATCATTATCCCCATGAGCCTAGTTCTTTGCTCTGGAGGTTGCCTGGCAGCGTCCCCAGGGTGGAAGCAAAAGAAGCCCTTGGGTGCAAAGCTGATTTAGGTAAATCAGGTGTGACAGCACTGACAGAACACCAGAAATGGGTAGATTTAACTGATAGGAGCCAGGGAAGTACTTAAACCAACAGGGGTTTGATCTGTTCCCTGCTGCTGCACGAAGCAACGGCAAAGGAGGGAAAGCAGAGGATGCACTTTCTGTCCTGAACCTGCAGCGTTCTCTTGGCTTCAGGCACCGGGAATTTCTGTGCCAAACCTTCCCTAGCCTGGAGCAGAAACACCAGGAATTCCTGTGCCAAACCTTTCCTAGCCCCGAGCCCAAACCCGTCTCGGCAGCTGCCCAGCGCAGGGACAGGCTGAAGGAGGTGGGGGCTCCCAGCAAAGGCTGAGGAATGTTTGCCTCATGGTGTTATTTCTTTAACTGGCAACTGTTGCCTTCACGGATTCCTGAGCAGGCTCTGGAAACCTGAGTGCTCAGTGACTTAGACCTTATTTGGGAAGTTTTCAAAGTCAAGGTTAAGAGGAGAGAGAGGCAGAGAAAGGAAAAGCGGATCTACTCACCAGCCTGATCTCCTCAGAGAGATCCTGACAGGCACCGGCAGCCCCCAGGGCTTCAGGCAGATGTTTTGCTGCAGATCCCCGGCCCGTCCTGCCGCAGCAGGTCCTGGGAGGGCGGTGCAGGATTGACTTTGGTCCTTTTTATTCCTGTTTTACTCCTTCTTGTGCGTAGTTTGAGCTCCCTGCAGCAGCTCCACTTTGGCTCCACGTTGCCAAAGGCATATTTTTATTATTGTGTAATGGATCTGTGCCTCTTCCTCGGTCACGTGGCACGGGAAGAGATTTTTACGCACATGTGGCTGGAAAGCTCTTGATGCTTGGGGAGTTTTTCCTTTTCTCCCTCTCAGTCCTGGAGGAAAGGCTCAGGGGCTGCCTGGATCATTCCTGATTGATGCTGTCCCTCTGCTGCAGTCACTCTCCACACAAGCAGGGAATGGGTTATGCTGATTCAGCTGGGGAACAACTTTGACACTTGATCCTGGAGCATTAAAAGGAAGAAAATCTTATCCTAGGGGTGGAAGCTCACTTGAACCACTCCGGGCTTGAATTTAAGGACAAAGACATGAAGCAGAAGTTCTGCAAATGCAAATTTGTACCTCAGCACTTCTTCAGGCTGATGTGCACGACAAAATACAACATCCCTGTCAAAGGGGTGGCAGGGCAGGAATGCTTCTGTCTTGGCAAAGGGTTGGGATTTCATTTTAAGCTTGGAAAATAATTACAACCCCCCAACAATTGCTTCAGGTAAAGCAGGAACAGCAGGAGGCTGGAGCAGGATGCTCTGGGATGCTGCCAGGGTTGGTATTGACCAGACTCATCTCTGGCTGTGGGTCCCTGCTGCGGCCCCGCCAGGATCCCGCTCGGGGCGTGGGACAGGCGTGTGCCTGGTGGCAGGGCTCCAAACCCTGCCCTGCGGCCAGTAAACCCCTTCTGCTCAGTGCAGAACATCAGCTGATCCGGAGAATGCTGGAACTGTCATTCCTTGCTCTGCCCAAATTCATCCTTCTCAGAGCTGTCGTGGTTTATTTTTAATCTTTCCCCTGTGCTTGCTTTTGGCACTTGATGGGAACACATCTAACATAGAAAATGAAGTCTGCACACAGTTGGCTTTGTGAGCTGGCCCAGTTTAGATGCTCCTGGGAGGACTGGGAGCATTTGGCTGAGGAAGCACAGGGCTGTTTTCATGCTGTGCTGACAGTCCCACAGAGCTCCTGCAGAGTCAGTGCCCCAGCCCCAGCTCCCTGACACTGAACAGCCTCCAGGAGAACAGCCCCCCTCCCCAGAGCCGTGCAGTCATCAGCTTTGCATTTCCCTGGGAAAAGGGCTGGTTTAGAAAAGCTGGCTCACCTCCGGCACTGGGGCGAGCACAGCTGGGACAGACCCAGACACTTCTCTGAGGGCTGCTCTGGATATTGGTCAGATAGAAATTCTCCCTTTGCCTGTTTCCATAAAGTCTGTAAGAACCCAGATCTCATGCTGGGCCCCTCTGCCTGGGTGTGGGCCAAAAGGCTCAAGGCATTGCATGTGAAATAGGAAACCAGGTGAAAGCTTCCTGTGGGCTTCGCTGCGGTGCCAGCTGGACGGGCCTGGGAAGCCACAGTGGTTTCCTCAGACACTGATGGTGTGGAAAAGGAAAAGCTCCTCTGCTGATCCTGCTCCTACTCCATGGCACCTGTGCTTTGGGAGGGGTGTTACACGGGCCAGCAATGAGAGAATGCTTGGACAAACAGCAATCCTGCCAGGCAGCTCCAGGCAGGAGCAGGGAATTCGCTGTTCAGGGTGATTCTGTGCCCAGGCCTGCAGCATCGGGAAGGCAGAGAGGGCCTGACCTAGTTCAGCAGCGTGGGGAGAAACTGCTGGGAAGCTCCTGCCAGGCAGATGGAAAATCTGTCAATGCTGCACAGCCAGGCCAGGCTCCACCGGGGTCCCAGACAGCTCTGCTGAGAACACTTGGCAGCACAATTTGTTAAATAAACAAACTGCACAGAGAATCAGAGCAGCCTGAGACTCGTGCTCTGTGCTTTTTGTGTCAGTGAGACACTGCATGGGACATTGTAGCAGATCTTGTCCCCTCTATGCTGCTTTTTAGCAGAGGCCTCTGTGCTGTGACTCCCGTGGGGTCCCCAGGGTCCCAGGGAAGAGGGGTTGGCTCAGGGACAGCTGTGGGCTGGGGGTGCAGTCCCTGCTCAGGATGCTCTGCCTGGAGTGGAGTTGGAACAGCTCAAACAACGTCCTGCTGGAAAAGCTGTCAGTGAGTGGAGAAGGGGTTCATGCTGCTTTTGGGGCGAATAGTGATAAAACCAGCCTGACCCACGGATCCCAAAGTTAGATATCCTGAGAGCGAGGTGAAAATGTGGCAGATCATAAAGTGCCTGATAAAGGAACAAACAATTGATGCTACTGACGCCTTACCCAAAGCTGCTGAGCTGGCACAGCTGGCCCAGACACATCTGACTGACGGCCCAGCCCACGGCTTAACAGAGGGTTTTCCAACACAGCCCTCTTGGAGAATGTGTGGACATTCCTCCCTGCAGTGGGGACACCCCTCAAGGCCACTCCCCAGGGCTGAGCCAAAGAGATTTGCCCACAGTCGTTGGTCTGGATCAGTAACACCATTCTCTAGTTAATATTTTTTGCTATCTTTAGTACAATTACCTCAATATAACTGCTTTAATAGAAATGCTACAATTCTGTTTCAAAAATAGTGCACTGTGCTATACTAGTTGTTCTGGCTACCCATACTAGGTAGCAAATAATTTTGTTTAAGGCCTTTTTAGTCTTATCATTAGCATGATAAATCATTTATTTCTGTATAAATATATCTGGTTTGTCATCCTTAATCCTGCAGGACAAAGTCACCCAAAGGTTCAATCACCCTTTGCTGCTGCTGTGCACATGCTGTTGGGGAAAAGTGGGAGTAGCTAAATGTGGGTGACCCTCAGTTCCCAGCCTAGGACAGGACTGTGTCCCAGCCTGGAAGGATTTTCCCCTTTTTTACCTTCTGAGCACTCACAGGTTTCATCGTTAGGTACCGACCTTGCAGCCACAACTTTGTAACCAAATAAAATGATTCAGCAAATGCCAGAAGAGCTGAAATTCACCCCGAGGCTGGAGGCAACCTAAAACCCGTCAGTAACAATGGGAGTGTGCCTCACCAGAAACGAGTGTCAGTGCTTTGGGGTTTTGGGGAGACACTAATGGGAAAGAAGAAGCATTTTTCCACCCTACAGACCTCCAGTCTTACTGTGGGATGGTGATTTGAGTAATTTTTATTGCCCTGCATAAAAGCAGTTTGGAAGTCTGTAAGCAGCCTACAGAGAGTGATTGTCCCTCTCCAAAAGCCCCCATAAAAATGAGTCAAAACCCTGTTTAAACGTAAAGGATGCCCTTGAGACCATTAGCTCTGCTTAGGAGCTGCAGCCCTGACCCATTAAGATAAAAATAAATAGAGCTTATTTTGGGAAGACGGAAGTGGGAACCGGCCCAATCACCAGTGAGCCACTGCCAGCACTGAGCAGATGCTGTGTAAAGCTTGGGGTTGCTGCTTTTTGTTCCATATATCTTCAATTAATAATTCAAAGTAAATTTGGTAAATTCTGTAGTTCAAAGTAAATTCAGCAACCTTTTTGACTCACTGCAATTGGCCCCTTACCTTGATATCAAGTAACAGTGAGACAAGAAAGCATTTCTGAAAATGCCTTCTATTTCCCAATTACAAAAAACCTCCAGCCTCTCTGCTCTGGAGTCTGCAGAACCAGATTTGCACCTTAACCATGTCCAGTAATAATGTAAAATAAACAAGACATCAACAAAATGAGAAACAATTTCCCTACTCCTACCTTAGAGCCACAACTGAACCCCATGGCAGAGATCCTGCAAGAAGGACCAGAACTGTTGTTCTATTTAGGAGCAATAAAAAAAAAATCTGAAAAAATAACTCACAGCTAGTGTACAGCAGGTGACCTCAAACCTCACCTCAGGCAGCAAACAGGGCAGGTAACACCAGCAGGCTCTTCATTTTTCACAATTTTTGATTCTTCGGGGCTTTGTTTGCTCTCCAGCTTGTAAACAAGAGCTTGTCAGGCAGGAAAATACACCAGGGAAGCTGCAAGAGACAGTAACGAGCTTGGCAAACTCAGCTTTTCACTGCAGCACACCAAGGCAAGAGGGAGAACATCTGCTATAACCCCTAAATTATGCTACCTGTAAGATGCTCTCAAAGCAGCCTCAAACCTTCTTCCTTAACAAACCCCACAGCTTTATACCCCAGCTGGGGGCTGGGTTGTTCAGCTCGGAGCTGGTGAAAAATGCTCCACCAGCACACGGAGAGAGGCCAAAGGCTAAGAGCAATAATGTTTAGCTCTATATATTCCTGCAAATAAACCAGGATTAATTAGACCAGGCAACACTAACGCCTCCCCAGCTCCCTCTGCGGGCTGGCACTGGCTCCCAGCCTGTAATTTCCCACGTGAGAAGGGTTAATTCAGAATTAGTATCTCTTTATAATAAGCTTTCAGGGCCAAGGCTTAGCCCAACTGCAATGAACCTGAGGTTTCAGGGGCCAGCTGCAGATCTTTCTCTTTGCTTCCTAATCAGAAAGAAACCTCCCTCACATTCCACAGCTGCAACCTATATAAGGGATGGGGCTCAGGCACTCTTGTTTTTCCTTGAATACTTGAGGGGAGGTGTTTTTTTGTTGTTGTTGTTGTTTTGTTGTTGTTGTTTTTTTTTTTCCATCTGCAGCCCTCAAGAGCATGGAGAGTCCTTGGAGGATTTGTGTGTGTTTGTACTGCTGCTTGCCCTGGCTCTCTGCTGGCATCCAGCGCTCCCCCGGCTCCAGGGGCCGGGAGGGCTCCGAGGAGGCCCCCGGGTTTTTGGCAGCCCCCGAGGATGCTGCCGGCGAGCTCAGCGCGGCGCTGCAGCTGCCCCGAGGCGGGCGCGGGGGACCAGCCCATGCCCTCCTGCCCCCCCTGCTCAAGGTGCTGCGCGGCCGCAGCCCCCGGGGCTGGCACGGCGAGGCGCCGCGGCTGCAGCCGGACTCCAGGGCCCTCCGGTACATGAAGAGGCTGTACAGGATGTCCGCCACCAGGGAGGGCATCCCCAAGGCGCAGCGAGGCCGCCTCTATAACACGGTGCGGCTCTTCACGCCGTGCTGGGAATGCGAGCACCGCCACAGGGGCCCGGGGACAGGTAGGTGTGCGGTGCCTGGGCTGGGGGTTACACGGGGTTTGCGTGTTCTGCGCCGGCAGCACGAGATAAAAATACCTCCTTTCTTTAGAGCTGGTGCTATTTCAGTCCTGGAGGCTCTTCTCCTAAACTGTGGGAGTTTTTCATAGCCTACTTCTTCTTGAATGGCATTAGGCACAGACTTCACAGGCCGGGGAACACCACGCAAGGGGTGTGTACAAGACATGCCGATGTTTCGGGCTGACTCATCTCCTCATGAGTCAGAAAAAGCCACAAGCAGATCTAAGTGAAGTAAGAGAAGTGGAAAAAGTGTTGAGGCATAATGAGCAGCACATTTCCTTCTACAGCCCATCTTGGTTTTGCTTTTTTCAAAAAACCACAGCACCGGTATAACACTTCTACCAAACTGCCAGAGACTCTTCTCCTTGCCTGGTACATTTGTTAGAGAAGACTCATGACCAAAACCTGAAGGGAAGAGTAGAACTACTCGCAAATCAGGCTCAGAACTGGGATGGCTACGCAGCCTGTAACTTATGGCGCTTCCATGCCACGACACATGGCTTCCTTAAATGTGGGCTGATCACAACAACAGCACTAGAAATCCTCGGCTGTTAATCCTGCTGGGGCGACCTGAGTTCTCTTGACTCGGATTTTCCACTAGAAAGACAGATAAACACAAGCATTGCACTGCTGCACAGGAACAGCCCTTTGAGGTGGAGTTCATGATTTGTATCATCCGGAGTGTTTAGTTCCTGTTACCCCAGCACTAAAGAGACAACAGCTGACTTCCTCCTGTGCTGGTTCTTTCAAAGAAATGAATCCTAATAGCTGTTAAAATCAGGGGTTTTCTTGGGTTTGTTTTAATTTCTTAATTTTTAACTCTTATGTTCTTGACCAAAGTAGAAATTTCACATAGTAAATGTAAGGGAGGGCATCTAAATTGTTTTCTGCAGCTGCTGAATAATTTTTACTTACCCACTACAACAGTATTTATGCTTATGTGGAAAAATAAGACACACTAACACTACAGGAATCTGTTTCTCTTCCCAGGAGATGTTCACTCCGTGGATTTACTCTTCAACTTGGATCGTGTTACTGCTCTGGAGCACTTACTCAAGTCTGTCTTGCTCTATTCCTTTGACACATCTGTTCCCATTTCCTCTTCCATTACCTGCATATGCCATTTATCCCTTAAGGAACACGATCTTCCCAGCCAATTTTGTCCCAGCATTCCCCACTCTCTAGCTTTTAGCCTGCACTTTGACGTTAGGAAACGCAAATGGGTGGAGATGGATGTGACTTCTTTCCTGCAGCCTCTGATTGCTACGAACAGGAGGAACGTCCATATGGCTCTGAACTTCACTTGTCTGATGGGCGACCCACAACGGAGCACCAAACCGGAAAACGCTGTCAATGTGACACTGGTTCCCCCTTCCCTTCTGCTGTATCTGAATGACACCAGCGAGCAAGCTTATCACCGGGGGAGCTCACTCGGGCACGGGAGGAAAAGCAGCAGCTCGCTTGCGGATCCTCCAAAGGGTGACAAAGGACAAGGCAACCCCCAGGGGAAAAGGGCCTCTCGCCAGCGAAGGAATGAGAACCCGAAAGCGGCCCCAGCCGCTTCACCTCATAACCTGAGCGAGTACCTGAAGCAGCCTGTGCTCCCTCAGCACGAGTGCGAGCTGCACAACTTCCGCCTGAGCTTCAGCCAGCTGCGGTGGGACCGCTGGATCATCGCCCCGCACAGGTACAGCCCCCAGTTCTGCCGGGGCGACTGTCCCCGCGCCCTGGGCCACCGCTACGGCTCCCCGGTGCACACCATGGTGCAGACCCTCATCTACGAGCGGCTGGACCCCTCCGTGCCCCGGCCCTCGTGCGTGCCGGCCGCCTACAGCCCGCTCAGCGTGCTGACCGTCGAGGCCGACGGCTCCATCGCCTACAAGGAGTACGAGGACATGATCGCCACCAAGTGCACCTGCCGGTAGCGCGCTTCGCTTTGGGGCGGGGGTGCACTCTCAAACGCAGATTTGATCTTTGGCGTTCTCAAGATCTGCCGCTACAATCGACCGAGCAGCGTTGCTGTAACTGCGGGAGCTGGGAGTTAGCAGGAGGGGTTCACATCAGAGCACTGGTTTTTGTACTCACTCAGCCCTTCTAGAATGGGCAATTACATGTAAATAGCGTCTTTTTATCAGGAGAATTTTGCATTTAAAATGGGGGAAGGTTTCAACTACCAAATGTGTATTTTTAAGCTGCTTTATTACAGATTAAAAAAAAAAAAAAAAAAGAAATAAATGGCTGTCACACATACTGACATGCAGTGCCTGCTACTCTGCCTCTACAGAAACCTTTTATGCAGCATCTCCAGCAAGGACTAGGAAGAGAAGAAAGTCTTTAACGTTAGAATTTTTTCATTCTCTTTCCCTACCACATTTCAGCTCTTCCAAGCAGGATGACAAAACCCTTCTACACAGTTCTATAAAAAGTTACCAGGTTATTTTTTGCTTTTCTTCTGTTGCACTCTTTGGGCTTTCTCAGCTAAAAGAAGGGTAAGAATTTAAGGGCAGCTGTAATTTGTGAACACTTAAATGAAGGCACTATTTTGGTAACAACTGGGATCAGGTAAGGCTTCCATGGGGTGAGGGCAGGGGATTGTCCACTGGAGCCACACTTCCACTGCCTTCTGAAGAAGGAAGAATTGTTTAAAAAGCGTAATCCCCAAAAATGGCTTTTAAAAGCCTTAAGTGTGTTGATGTAAATGCTGTTCAATGGGTTTAATATTCTGGAATGTGGGGCCACAGCTTTGTTTCTTCTCACAATGAAACTGTAGGTAACAAGTGCCTCAGCTCTAGATGCTTTCACACCAGATTTTTACTGTAATTGATTTATTATGATTTTTCTTTTCCTAGACTTGGGGTTCATACACAAAACCTCTCAGCTTTAGTGATTTTTTTTTTTTTGTTTGTTTGTGTTTGTTAATGAAAGGCTGTGGAGCAGCACTGTCTTGTAAAACTTGTTCAGAACATAATTTAATGTTGACTTGCTAATGGATTAATAAATAAATGCTGTAACTTCCTGCACCGAGCCACCCAACCAGCCCCTACCTTAGATCCTGAGCAATTTCAGAGGCTGGGAATTCAGCCCGGCAGGGCAGAGACTGCTCCTGAGGGGCTGCTGTGTGGTGTCCCTTTGATGGCTCACCTGGTCACTGAACCCACGGGTGTCGGGGTGTCTGGAGAGCTCCTGGAGG
>WAAG01002346.1:11287-65356 GCA_013390105.1 Tichodroma muraria | reverse complement strand
CACCGCGGTGACCATGGGGAAGCACTTCGGGAACCTGGCGCGGGTGCGCCATGTCATCACCTACAGCCTGTCGCCCTTCGAGCAGCAAGCCTTGCCCAATATCGTGTCCCACGGCGTCCCCAACGTGGGCCGCCGCTTCACCTCCCAGGTGTTGAAGGTGGTGCCCCGTGAGTACAGGGGGGATTCCCTCTTTCTCGTACCCCGAGCAGTGTAAATGTGGGGAGAGGGAGCACCGGGGCGGGGGCTGTTTGTGCGGTCTTGTGTCGCAGGAGGTAGGTGCTGTGCGCCGTGCGGTGTCCCCATATTGTGAGTATCCCCTTCTGCCAGTGTCCCCGTGGCGTGAAATCCCCTTATTCCGGTGTCCCCTCCCTGCAGTGTCCTTTTGTAGGTGTCCCCTCAGTGCATCGTGTGCTGCTTTATTGTGCGTGCTGCCTCACTGCAGTGCCGCCTTACCGGGACAGTCCCGTTATTGCGAGTGTCCCCTCACTGCATCGTCCCCTTAGAGCAGTGTTCCCTCGTTCCACTGTCCCTCTATGGAGAGTGTCCCTGTCTAGCGGTGTCCCCTCATTCCGGTGTCCCCTGACCGTGCCTGTCCTCTGTCCCTGCCAGCCCTGGCCATCGGTTACCTCATTTATTCCTGGGGGACGCAGGAGTTCGAGCGGCTCAAGAGGAAGAACCCGGCTGACTACCAGCAGGACCAGTGACCACGGGCAGTGACCACGGGCACGGGCAGTGACCACGTGGCTCCGGAGCTCCCTGGGGACCTGCTGTGCTTGTTCCCATGGCCGGAGGGGATTAACAGGGAGATAAGCCTCGGCTAATAAACTGTAACTTTGCCCCATGACTCTGTGTGAAATCCGTGTCTTGAGCTGTTTGAGGTGAGGAGCATCAAATCCCTTGTCTGGTTCTCTCTGTACAGGCAGATAATCAGGCTGAAGTTCCATGTGCTCGGATGTTTTTATCTTAGAGCGCTTCCAGCCTTGGTAATTCCCGTTTCTTTCAAATATTCCTCAATATAAAGTACAGCAAGGGCTGGTTTGAAATTGTTCCTTGTCCCTGTTATTTTTCCCATCATTGGCTACTGCTTTTCCTCCAGCCTTGAGATCTGTGAAAAACAAACACTCCCTGGTTTGGTATTGATTAAAGCTGGATGGGCTGGCTGGTGGCTTGGGATTTGGGGTGGACCCTGACCTCTGGCCGGAGGCTGACTCTTCATGGGAGCCCCGGGCAGAGGATGAAGGGGAACAGGTACAAACTGCACCAGGAGAGGTTTCATCTCTGTGTAACAAAGGAATTTTTTCCAGTGAGAACAATCAGTCCTGGAACAGCCTAGGGGTTTCAGGAGGTGACTGGACAAGGTGCCAGATAACCTCCTCTGGGCTCCCTTCCCACAAACGCCTGCACCAGCTGATCTGCCAAGGTCCCTTCCAACCTGGGCTGGTCTCTGATCCTGTGATTCTAATTACCTAGTTATACTAATGTTAATTGGGTGATTAACTACACTCTGACATCTGATCAGTGGTAAGAGGCTGCATCAGAACCTTCTTGAAAACTGCTGGGAGATAAATGCCTGAAGATGATTTAAAAATCAGCTGCTGGCAATAAAATTGCTTAAATATGTGACAAATTCACCCTGTGTCTCTGAGTTACAGAAACACCTTCACTGTTGGAAGCTCAGAACATGTGGCTCGTTCCTTTATCCTAATTTTTTCCTCCCAGTGTTCCACTGACCGCCTGCAGCTCCCACCCCATGCAGAGCAACACGTTGGTGTTCCTGCTGTGCTATTCCTGTGGCTGTCCTGGGAGTTTATCTTATCTTCAGGGCAGGAATGATGTTTCCCTGTGTGAGTTTCCCTGTGTGCTCAGGGCTGGGCTGTCAGGAAGACAATGATGCTCAGGCTCTCACTTCAGGAAGCTGAGGTGATGCAATTTTTATAGCTCAGTGCTGGAGTATTTTGGGGCTCAGAGCACACGAGACTGAGCTCAGCCTCTTGTGTTTCCTCCAGGCACAGCCCGAGGTTGGCATAAGTGGCAATAAAATCAGCCAGCGCTCCCAAGTGTACCAAAAATAATCTGTGCTTAACTGCATTTTGGGTCACTGGTATTTTCTAGGCAGCTTAAGCAAGTGGGGAGCAACAAACTATCTGCTGTGGCTGTCAGCTGGCAGAGATGTACAGAGGCAGATTTATCCCAGAAGAGACCTCAAAGCCCATCCAGTGCCACCCTTGCAATGGGCAGGGACACTTTCCACTGTCCCAGGTTGCTCCAAGCCCTATCCAGCCTGGCCTTGGACACTTCCAGGGATCCAGGGGCAGCCACAACTTCTCTGGGCACCCTGTGCCTTCCCTAATATCCCATCTAACCCTGCCCTCTGGCAGTTTGAAGCCATTCCCCCTTGTCTGTCACTGTGTGCCTGTATGGAAATCCCTCTCCCTGAGAAGCTTCATTCAGAACGTGGTGTCCTGCTCTCGGTGCCTCCGAGCGCCGCAGAGCTGGGTGGCCTCAGCGACAGCCCCTGAGAAGCTCTGCCTTGGCAGCTCAGTCACCGTGTGCTGTCCCAGCAGCTGCCCGGGGCTCTCACGAGGTCCCTGCTGCTGCTCACAGACGGCTGAACTGTGCCTGGCCCAGGGGCCAGACTAACGCAAACGGGGGCAGCGGCACCGCGGCCACGCGCCGGGGCAGGGGCAGCACGGAGGGACAGGCTCAGCGCCGAGCTGCTCCAGCAGCAGCCTGTTGCTACCCTGCCCGGCCACCCCCTGCCCCATCTTGATCCTGCCCTGCCATCCTGTGACCGTGCCCGCCCTTCCCAACCCTGCCCCACCAACCTCCACCTCAGATGCAGGCCCCATCCCCAGCTGGGATGGCTCCTGCCAGACCCGTGGCAGCGGGAGTTCGACCCACGGGCATTTCAGAATCTGAACAAAGTGCTTGGAAAGTTTTCACTCATTTATTTCTGTTCTCCTTTGGGTGATTATTAGAAGTGGTAACAGAGCAACGTTTTGTGTTTCTTTTCTCACATCTCTGCTGTGGCATCTTACCAGCCGGTGGGAATTGTGGCCATGGACAGGACTGGCTCAGTTATACTCTTTTTTTTCCCCCAGTTTCTTGCACAGAGCAGTTTGCTGCCTGACAGGGACAGTCTGATGCTATTAGTGACCCAGAAGGACAGACAACAATTCTGATACATCACCACAGAGTACCAGCCCTCTGGTAAAGCTGGTAAAAGCTGAGAGACGATGACTTACAGAGGGCTCTGCTGCTCTTCCAAATTCTGTGCTTCATGGAAGAAGTCAGGGCTCCAGCTGCTGCCTTGTCCTCCTTTGTGTTCTACACTAGTGCCTGATGGAAACAGCAGAAATTAGATCTATGATAAGGAAGGACTCCAGGGGAAAAGCAATAAAATAAACTTCTCAGGTTCAGCTACTTGTCTTTCATTATTTACTGTCCCATCTCCTTCCCTCCTTAAGATCCAAGAAGGTGAAATAATGAAAATTTTGCTTCCTCCTCGCAGAGAAGCAAAACAAATAGGGCAGAGAAGGGTGTGTAAGAACGATCCTAGGATGGGAATGATCGAAGAGTGGTTGTAGACTGTGCTGGGAAGGTTTTTCTTTTAATCACAGTGAAATTTGGGCTAAGGGGTAATCATCTGACATCACAGCATTATCTTAATCTAAGTCACTTGCTCTCCACGCTGGCACTTGTGCCTTCATATTAAGCAATAAGAGAAACAGAGTTTGTGACATCCAGATCAGTATTTACAATTTAGCTAAAACACAGTTCATTATACACTTATTACTTTATAAAGTATTTACCTGAATTAAAACAGTGTGTTCCAAAACCTGCACACAGCGACACGAGTTGGAATTCTTATGTCACTCTGCAATCTCAGATGTCTTGACCTGACAGATGTGGGAACCAGACAGAACCACAGTGTGGTTTGGGTTGGGAAGGCCCTTAAAGCTCTTGCAGTTCCTCCCACCTTCACCAGCCCAGGTTGCTCCAAGCCCCATCCAACGAGATCCACAAGATCCCAGAGGTGAGGAGCCACGAGACACAAACACTGGGACAAGCACAAGTGTGTAAGCAGAGGGGAGAGGAGATGAGAGGCACCAGCTCTGTCACTTTTCCCTGCTGCTGCAATCTCACTCCACAATGGAAAAAGTACTGAAGCTTCCTCTCAATGACAGAGCCCCTCCACCCCCATGGGAGCTGCTGGCACTTTTGGAAGCCTGATGGTGAGTGACACTGCTTGGGGGCAGAGATGGCTCATCCAGGGAAACCACAGTCTGCACATGGAGCTCCAGACAAGCCCTGAGCAGCCTCTTGCATTATCTGCCTAGAGATGATTATCTTTGACACCTTTGGATTCCTGGGGGAAGAGCACTGTGAGTTATCGCCCATTTTACATTCCCAAACCCAGCTGGAAAGTGTTACACCTGCTTTTTGAGCGCTGTGTGCCTGGAAATCAAGGTTAAGCAACTTCCTTATGGTTCTTTCACGTACCAAGCGTGAGAAACAAATCAAAAGCACAATTCTCTGCTCCAAATCAGCTTGGCAAGACAACCCTTACGCCTGGTTGGCTAACTCACAGCTACAGAAGTTAAATTAGGCTTTTGATCTCAACCATAATCATTTGGGCCACCCCCCCTTTTGCTTACAAATAGGCCATGCAGTTCTGGTAACATCTTAGGAGGGCTTTAAAAAAAGGAACAGTTGGCACAAGGGGTCAGCACAACTGACCAGACAAAGTACAAGTGGAAGGGGAGTAAATCATTAGCTCGAGACAGGCCTTGAACCAGATCACTGCAGCAGCTGTAGACTTAGCAATTCCCCCTTGCTCCAAAGTGAACTTTGGTCCTGTAATAACTGGCAGCTGATGGAATGATAAGAGAATGAAGTCTATAAAAATGTAGCTGAAAGCCTGGGAAGTCCTGACTGGAGCTCTTTGTGCCTCCTCCGCCCACGGCTGCTCCAAGTGACAGCTCCCTCTGGGAAGATGCACTGGTGGAAAGTGATGGCAGCCCTCCTGCTCTGCTCACTGCTGCTCAGCCAGGTAAACCGAGATCATACTGAAATAAACTATCTAAAGGGCTAATTCAAAGGACAGGCAGTCCATAAAAGCTGTATGATTTGGATGGACAACTGGCAGGAGTTAAGAGGCGACAGCAGGGCGTTCTAGAGGATTCAGCATCATAAAAACGTAGAGTTACTGCCCAGTGAACACTGGGCTACTCTGAGCCATAGCTCAGCCAGTGATTCTGCCTTCCCTCCCAAGAAGACTAAAACCATCATTAATTTTGGTAGATATTTCTTTGGGGTTGGGCTGCAAGCAGTGCTCTACCCAGAGGGTGCTGCGATCCGAAAACCAGAAAGATTTCAAGTGCTTCACTTAAAATGAAGACTGTTGACCTCAGCAGCAGAACAAGGAAGCGCTGCAGCTGCCACGTGTGCTGACGGTCACCCTGCTCTGTTCCAGACCCACGGCGTGTCCCTGTCCCCGAGCCAGCCCCGCAGTCCCCGGCAGCGGCGCATGACGCCCTTCTGGAGAGGGGTGTCCCTGAGACCCATCGGAGCCTCGTGCAGGGACAACAGCGAGTGCCTCACCATGCTCTGCAGGTAACCACGCTCAACGTGCTGGCATGCAGAGGAACTTCCCACCTGGGCTCATCCAAACGGGATCCAGGGGTCACTCTGCGCATAAAAAAAGATACCAGGAATAGGGATGGGGCAACAGACTCAGACTCTTTAGTAAGCAGAGCAAACAGAGCAGAGTCCAGGTCTCCTGAGTGCCAGCCCCAGTCCTTTCACTGCAACCCCAAATAACCTGGCTGGGCAAAGAGAACAGAGGGCTCCAGACAGCTTTTAGGCAACTTACAGGCCTTCCCATTAATCCTTCCTTTTGAAGCATGTACTAACGAAAAGTGAAAAAGCCTGTATTAATATCTTACCCTGAATTCATCACTTAGAGGTGATTATTTAAGCTCATAGTTTAAAAAAACAACTACAATATCAAAAGCGACTTAGTTCTCCCTAGGCATGAGCAAACTGTCCAACCCAATATAAATTGATTTGTTAAAATTATTACTTAATGACTGAAAGGTGATTTTGTATGGCACCTGCTCTACACACACACATACTCAGAGACAGGATAGAAAACAGTAATTTTCTACTCTATGTAAATAGCAGTAATGGATAAGCATGTCCTATTATTAATGTATATTATTATAAATAAGCTTATTTTATATTATAAATGATTAGAGTAAGTAAGTAAATAGGAAAGGTGGTTGGGCTGCTATGCTATGTTTGGAATTCTGATGGAAAGCAAAGACCAAAAAAATGATTCAAGACTGAATAGTTGAGGGGAATAGAGTGTACCTGAACCCAGCACTGCTTGCACAGGGGCACAGAGATGTACCTGGGAGCCCTGGCTGAGCCTGGCAGGGGCAGCCCCAGCCCTCAGAGCCTCATGACGGTTTGTTTTTTTCCAGGAAAAACCGCTGCCTCCTCTCCACGGCCTCGGCGTGAGCTGCACCAAGCACCGCCTGCACTGTTACTGCTGACCATGCCCCACACACTTGGGATGTATTTATTGACTGCTCAGGAGCTGGAAGGGCCTCGAGCAATCAGGGTATTTAATATTTCTGTCACATGTGCTGATAAAAGGACTTCAAAGAGCTCAAGAGAATCTCCTCCCACAGCCACGCCTCAGGAGGCCTCTGGCCAAGCTCAATAAAAGGGCTCAGCATCTCCTGCTCATCTGGTTTTTTTTTGTAATGCTTTCTATTATTTATTTGAAGGTGTGAATTAAAATATATATTCAGCAAAGCAGCTTGGTTTTCCTTGTATCTTGAGCAAAGTGGACGGTGAGCACAGAGCTGGGGCTCAACTCCAGCCAGACTTTGGACATTTATCCCTCCCCCTGGCAAGAGCATAAAGTAGATCAGGCCCCATCTCCTCCCAATCTAGCTCTTATCAGTCCCCAGATAAAGGCCTGTTGAAAAGAGGGAACCAAACTGATAATACTGATAGCAATTCCAATACCCCAAATATATCCAGCGGTAAGTGGAATGAGAACTATTTATTTTTAATTATTTCTAATCAAATTTACTTAAATACATGTCCTAGACTGACTTTTGCCACTGACCTTACCTCCCGTCTTAAAATGAATTGATCAAAATGCTGTTTTGATGTGATGGATGTCGACTTGGGAGGCTGAAAGACAAAAAGAAAATATCAAAAAGAAAAACAAGTCTGGACACACACACTGGGTGATACTTTTCTTTTGTTTCACGGAGCAATAGGATCAAGGAAAGAAAATTCTGCCTAAAAATGCACTTCCAGGGGGGAAAAGGCCCCACAAAAGAGATACAAGCACAGGGGGTTGGAAGTTTAATACAGAAAATCTATTTGATATTTATTAAACTTAGTTTCTCCAGTTACAGTTTTGCATTGTACAAAGCATTTTAATGACACAGTAGTTAAAAAGATCTTTACAAATTGAAATGTGATACCCTTTTCTCCAAATATTTTAATTGCCATAAATTTGTTTAAAAATACACATTAAACGCATGTTTCAGACACTAAACTTTCTATAATCTCAATACCACAAAATACATAGAATATACTATACAGATGTGGAAAAAATCTAGTTAGTATATAATACTTTGCTCACCATTAACAGCTTTATTACGTGAAATGCACATACTGACTTAGAAATCCTAATTTTGAGCCCCAAAGTACCCTTTGAAATTTCAAATGTATTGCAACAAATAAAATCACAGTTTGTTTCTTTTTTTTTTTTCCGGTTTTGGTTGAAGACAGATGCCCAAATCTTTTGATAGAAAACAAAATGTAACACATGGACTTGTCATGTACAAAGCATAAAACAGAGACATCCCATTAGTTACTAATAGTACCTTTCTGTAGAATTAATCAGGGCTTCATTTATAAGTGACAGGTTAAAAGTTACCTCCCCTCCCCAGCCCTCCCCCAAAAGAAAAACCCCTTCTTCACCAAATAATAATTTCAAATAAGATAAAGGATTTTTAATAAATATATAAGCACTTTATCCTCCATATACAAAATTTTTTTAAAACAATTTAAAAGGGGGACCAGATACAAATGTCAGGAACTGTGCTTGGAAAGTCACGCCTGGTCCTCGGAGTAGAGTTTGGGATGCGGAATGCCAAGGCAGCGCCAGGAGCCGTGTCCCGGGACAGGCACAGAGGCCGGAGCCAGGGAGCGCTGCCCCGGGAACGGGCACGCCGCCGCGGGAACTCAATTCCCAGCTGGAATTAAAGCAGGGCAAGCAGGCCCAGGAGCTGCGAGCTGCCGCCAGCGCGGCCCCGCGCCGAGCCGGGGCCAGGGGAGCCCCTTCCCTCCCCACGGGCACCACGGCCCAAGCCCTCGGACTCACCAGGATTCCCACCGACGCTTCCTGCTGGGAACCCCTCCTGAACTGCTCCGGAGCTGCGCGAGTCGGGCAGCAAAGCCCCGGCGCCTGTCTGCCCCTCAGGACGCCCAGCACTGACCCCACTGCTCGGGAACAGGGGCTTTCCAGAACACTGACACATCAGAGGGAGAA
Organism: Tichodroma muraria; assembly: GCA_013390105.1. Classification (NCBI taxonomy): domain Eukaryota; kingdom Metazoa; phylum Chordata; class Aves; order Passeriformes; family Sittidae; genus Tichodroma; species Tichodroma muraria. The sequence continues at coordinate 56,772 of WAAG01002346.1, read as the reverse complement.
GTTTCAACCCTGACCCAAGGATTTGTCGGGAAGGTAAGAATTTGGAAGTTGTTTACTCCCCAATGGGTAATTCAAACTCGACTTGCTCAGGCCCTTGTGGATCTGCCTCAATGGAAACACTGCAGTGACAGCAAAGATCTGTTCAGAAAATGACATTAAATACAGCAAAGGTAGTTTTTTTTCTCTTTCCAGCAGTCTGCCTTTGGGGCAAACTCCGTAATTCTCTGCCTACGGCTTTATTTTACTTGCCCCAGGCAAGTGCTACATCATTCCCATAAATTCTGACTCTCTGTGTGTTGGGGCCATTCATAAATACATTTCAGGGCATTTTTTGTTACCACAGCAATCAAGCCTCAGCAATCTAAAGGAATATACATTGCACTCCTGGATAATATGCAATATTTATCACCAATAAGATGGTGACTCAGCACTCAATAAATAATATATCAATATAGTCAGTTGCACCATAATCTAAAAACAAGTATAACATATACTTTGGACAGACTGAGTCATATATATATACATATATATTAAAAGACACATACAATACAAATTGCATACTGCCATCGAAGCCAAGGAGAGCCGTCCGTCTGCTCTGCTTTATGGCTGAGATTCAAATCAAAACAAAACTCTTGGGCTGGTTTACTCTGGTGTCCTGAAGATTTGTTTGGAATTATAAATGGTTTGCACCTTTATCACCTGGAACCTGCAAGTCTGAGAGCGAAGTCAAACAGCACAGATAGCTGAGCAAGCCTAGTCTGATTGAGCCATTTTTAAGATTCACCAACTGGGGCCATGATCAGCAAGGGAATTAAAATTACAGCGTTGATATGTATTGACACGTATTCCCTGTCCAGGGAATCATTTGGGAAGCCAGGACTGGGAGTCCCTCCTCAGTCACTCCAGTGACCTGCACTCCCCCTGTGGTGCTGGGAGCTGCCAAGGACAGGGACAGAGCCCTCCTATTTTGGCAGAGGGATGGAAGCCTAGGACGTATTTGCTTTTTTTTTTTGGCTATAAAACCTGATCAAGTACAGAACTTTCCTCTTGGAAACAAGGGTCAATCCCAAATGAAGATATGCTTTTGGCATTGTGAGTTTTGAACTGACCTGTTTGCACCAGCCCCAGCTGCACAGGGCATTTCCTATCCGTCCCCAAGCCCCCTGCGGATCCCCCGCACGGACACACCACCTGGGACAGCGCTCCAGAGGACATGCCACCACGGAGTTCACCCTTCAGCTGGGACACTTCCAACCAGCTCAGGTCCACATTTTGACATGATGCAAAAAAAAGCCTTCTGGTTGTTTGAAGCCAATTTCTAAGATCCACTGCTCTAGGGATAAGCGATGCGTTTTCAAGAGGCCGATTTCGCGTGACACCAAAAGGGATTTGTGGGACTCTAGTTAAGGAAAAAAAATTCCCCGAGACGACACCATTCCTGCTGACAGCAATGGTGACTGTGCACAAAGGAGCAAGCCAAGAACAGCCACGCTGGCTAGTGCAGCACTACAACACAAACCCACCCACGAATGCAACTTCTACCAAGGGATTTCTCAGCGTCAGAGGTGTGCGAGGCACTTCAGAGGAGGAAAGGAAACACAGCTGACAGTGTCCCATGCCCACGGCGGGGAGTTTGAGGGTACAGAGTTCTGTCTCCAACAGCAAAGACTAACAGAAAGGTGACCTTGCACAGTGATTCCATAAAAAGGATGCTCCGACAGACCTGAAGAGTCGAGGCAGGGAGAGCCCCAGGTCCGTTCCCCGTTTATCAATCCGGACGTAGCAAAGCTTTTCTGGAAGTACAAAACACGCTGGGACGCAAAGGAAGCTCTACGAAGATGCAGCTACCTTGTAGTAGGTTACTAATTTGCAAAACTTCTAAACTCTTAAAGCCCATAGGACATACTGCAGTACTAAGGAGCGTAGAATTCTATTCCTTCTCTCGAGGTTGCCGTGATTTTGGCACTTAACTACACCTACACAAAAAATTTAGTGCAATAATTTTCCTGAACATGCACGTTCATATCTGGTACAGAATAAAGGGTTCAATGGGAGAGAAAACAAAGCAGCATTCCACAATCTCACTCCAAAGGATTCAGAGTTGGACTCTGGGGAAGGAGACCACCACGATGAGCCAGTTTGTGTGACAGACACTGGGACTTCGAAAAAGGAAATGGAATTTTACCCAAGTACTGCAGAAGACCACTGCATACAGTATACCTGGTCCTGCTGTAAAACATCTTGTAAACAGTTCATAAAATCTTCATCTAAAAGTAAGGCATAAGGCACACCAGACATGTTGGGGGCACTAAGCAATACTGAAAGCAGTAGCATCTGAAACCTTTAACTCAGACAAGCACCTCACGTGGAAAGGTACTTTGGTTTGCACTCGGAGAGGGGCCACCTGCAGCTCCACCAACCCTCTGTGGCACCCAGCAGCCCCTCGGGAGCGGGCGTTACGTGACACGAACGGGACCTTCATCAGCACGGGGTAAAGCCACGTTTGCCATCCATCCTGCACAGAACAGAGCTTCCTGCAGGAGCAGCTCTGCTCCCAGCCCACAGTGGCTGCTGCACTGCCAGCCTGTAGTGTCCATCACCCAGCAGACCCTAAGAGGACAAAATGGACCTAGAGTTCTACTAAAGATTCCTGGTTTCTCAGTCAATGGAAAAGATGCAAATGACGGTTCTGGCAGGAACTGAACTACTCTTGGGTTTGGAACCGCAACATTCCCCAATTTCCTAACTGTCAAAAAGCGACGGGCACGGAAACAAAAGGTATTTGAAATGAAGAGATGCAAAAAAGCACAAGATTGTCCTTTTCCAAAGCCTTTCCTGTTTGCATCGCACCCACCGGACTGAAGGTCATTCCTACACCATTGCCTGGACGTTACATTAAATGCAAATTACTGTAATGTTTTGTGATTGTTATAGTGTTAATCGATGGCTTGAAGCTGCCTTGGAAACAATCCAAGGCAGATCCAGCTAAATATTTTTCCATATAAATTTCTTTATAATTCATTTAAATGAAGTATCTCAATACGTAGAAGAATATCTGGAACTTTTCTATTTAGTACAAATTCTGCAATAATAAATCTGTAGTTGTCATTTATTAGTCGACTCATAGGCATTAGGCATGAGAAGTATGGAGTCCCTACTCGTTAGAACCTATCAACCCTAGTTCCTTTTACAGGCTCTACCACCACAAGACATTACAGAGTAACAAAGCTCACAAAGTACTTAAATAAAGTGTCTAGGCTTAATTTCTAAGTACTCAGAAGGGGAAATTTAGGGAAGAAAGAGCTAAAACCAGCCCCAAATGAGGCTTTTCAAAATTAAAATAAAAAAAAATTAAAATAAATACGATTTAAACTGACTATTCATGTATTGTGACTGGAATCCCAATGATCTATCCATGACAGATCAGCAAAACTACAACTTTTATGTAGCAAATTTTCAAATATTTAAATAACTTAAACCGGGAAATACTGGAGAAGTCCATGAACCAGCTGATTTGGGGTTAAACACAAAACACAAATGAGGATGGGAGACATGGGAAAGCATTCCTTGCTCTTAGTGTCAACTAAGCAATGTGTTATGGCAGTCTTCCATATTGACATGACACAGTGTTGTGGAGAGGAATCGGAGGCAGCTGAAGGATGGGCTGGGCTGGGCTGGGCTTCCTCACTTGGCGTCGAGGCGCAGCCAGTGCAGGCCCTGCCGGGTGTAACGCACCAGCTCCGTCATGATGCTCGTGTTAAACACCAGGGGCCCCATCACCTTGTCCAGTTCAGCAAAGAACTCTAGAACAGCACAAACACACGTTAAAGCAGCACACGCGGCAGCCACACCCAGCCCCAGCTCCCAGCGCCACTCGCTGGGATGGAGAGAAAGGCAATGAGGAGAGGTGGGGAATGGGGGGAGTCAAGGAGGAAGCTCCTTCCCAATCCACTTCTTTACTCTTCTGCACAAGACTGCTTGGAAACAACTAAACCACTGCCAAACTTCTCGGTTCTCCTCTAAAACTTGTATTTCACTAGTTGAAAAATAATCAAACTACTGCCAAACTTCCTTAAGAAGTCTTCACTAAAGAATTTCAGATAGGGAAATGCACCAAGTTCCTCTTCCTACACTGAACATTTCACAGGAAACACAACGAAGATTTTTATGCCACAACTCCAACATCACCTTGACAACCACAACACCCAGCCAGGATATCCACACAGGGATACCCCAGGATACACCCAGGGGTATCCCTGCAACCCCAAATGTCACTTTCCCCCTGATTTTGCAGAGGTTCAGCACCCAGGGACCACCAACCAACAAAACCAAAGCCTGGGAGTGTTCCAGCCCCCTCTGGAGGTTTCGATACCCCCGAGGCAGCCCTTACCTTTCTGCTCTCTCGAGAGCTGTTCTGCTTGTTCCCAGATTTCAGTGGCATAGAGGAAGTTGGAGGTGACCTGGACGTAGCTGGCAGCCATCTGATGGATGCGCTGCGGGATCGTCACCGAGGACCCGCTCCCTGAAGGGTTGGCTGCCCCGGAAGAGTAATTTCCTGAATTCCCTGGAGACAGCTTTGGAGAGACTGGAGATGGCATCCCGACAGGTTTGCTGCTCACCCAGAGGGGAAGATGGAATTGGAAAAGCAGAAATGGAGCAGCTTTAGACACATCACATATCCCGTGTCCCCTAAGACCCCTCTGCCCACACGCAAGGTGTGGGATGGGAAAACGCTCCCATCCAAACACCAAAATTTAGGATTTGCCCTACAACAAATGAAAATCTTGGTCTGGGAACCCCTGAGGATTTATCCTCAGGGGTTCCCAGATCAAGATTTTCATTTGTTGTAGGGCAATAATTATTTATAGCTTACAAAACCTAATTACCAAACCTCAGCATCTCAGCATTCAATAAAATCTTAAAATTCATTGTTTAAATGAACTTTAAAGAGTAAGAACGAAAAAATTACAGTTACCTGGTGACTCCACTGCCAGAATATTGCATTATATAACGTTATTGCAGATAACACAGTGGAAATCTGAAGTGCCCTCCCCTTAAACTCATCGAATAATTTATCAAAGGTCCATTATTGGGTTTAAAAGAGCAGAAGTAATTGCTAAACTATGGAACAGAGAATCCTGCAACTGATTGTAACCTCTGGCCTTGCAGCACTAATAAAGCTCTTGTTTGAGGTGAGAAGCATTAAATTAAACTCCAAAACTCCCTGGGATAAATGGTTTGTGGGTTAGTGGCACACTGCCCCTTGTTTAGCCTGACAGACCCTGCAGAGCTGCAGCACCTTCCTCCACCATGATAATTACACAAAAAATGGATCAAAATCCACACCCTTCAAATAATCACCCCAAAAGCTGCTCCCTGAGCCCCCCTGGCACACAGGAAATGGAGAAAACATCCTGTAAGCTGAGAAATAGAGGTAACAGCTTTTACCACTCACCTTCCCATACCAGGTGATGGTGCTTGAGAATTATTGTAGCAATTCTGCGTGGGGAAAAAGACACATTTCAACCTGATTTGTGTTTATACTAGTTACATTTTATCTGGTTGTTTAATTGGTTCTTTTTAACCAAGTTTTTTTTTTTGTAGTTGTACTTTCAAGTAATGTTCTCAATAATACCACATTAAACTGAAATTTAGGGAAATATCCTTTTTCACTGAGGGCTAAGACAAAAATTAAGGGGTTCTTTTAGCAAAACAAACAAGTATTGGAGTAGTCCATTGCCCCTTATGGGAACATTTTAGTTTTTCCAGCCCTTTAATAGAAAGAATTTGTTATTTGAACAAATTAAGGATATCCCAAATCTGAGAGACTGGGTATGTGATGAGCACGATTCCTCTGTGAGAGCTGGAAGCTTCAGAATCAGCTGCACAGAAATTTAGATAAATTCATGGACAATTTACCTAAACCCAGCCAACATCCCACTGCAAACAACCTTCTCCTTGAAGCCTACTACATTTATTAAAGAAGATGAAATTAACAGAGTTGTCAAGCCAGGACCAGCAGGGTTATGGTTATTAAAGCTCTGCCCAGCTTTAATACACCTTCAAGTCCAGTTCTAAACAGGTGTTCACATGTAGCAGTCTGAAATTGGATTTGGGAACTTTAAGTGATGTAGAGCTTCCATACCATTAGGTTTTAACGTCCTAAGAAAACACAGATGCAATTATTACCTTCAGATGTTCAGTCAGAGTTTTTGAGTATTTCAATGCACTTTCCTTCTTCAGTTTGAAAAGCCTCAGGTACAGCAGAGCTTGGCACCGAAGGCTGCCCAAAGACAGGACAAATCAGTAACAATTAAAGTCAGGTTTATCTCAGCCCAGTGAATTTCAAAACTCTAATAGCTGTGGTCTTGATGTTCTCTCTGCCAACCCAGCTCTCAAGTTGTAACTCAACCAGAAAATCCACAACCACCTCGAAATTCTGGAGGGAACTGAAACAACTCCGTGTGCCTCAAGCTGGAACTGAAACTCAGGGATGCTGCTGCTGCTGCTGGCCTTGGGAGACACCACCCAGTGACTTCCCAGGGTCATTTATTGCTCTAAGGGGTTCATTTATTGTTCACCTGTGCCAGGACACCCTGAGCTCCTGCCAGGGCCTTCCCTTTGCTCTCCCCTGAACCAAAGGGTTCTGTTCCTGACTACACCTTCTGCAGCCACTCCCTCAGCCTCAGGGCTCCTGCCAGTCCCCCCAGCCAGTCCAAGTGTGGTTTCTCCCTGGCTCAGTGCTCAGGAGGCACCTTCTGCTCTCACTCTTCAGTGTTTCAAAGCCTTGGCCCTTGCCGGCAACATCCCCATTTACAGCAATCAGACACAGATTGATCAGCCGAGTGGAAATCTCCTGTGTTTGGTTCAGGAACACCCAAGAGCTCCGTGTAAAACAGCATTTTGTGTAGATTACAGATGTGAAATGCACGAGGGCACCGTAGGAAATCCCAGCACACTCACCAAAGCACTGCCAGCCTTTTGTCCGCAGCCGTCGCATCCGGGGCCAAGTAATTCTTCAGTTTCATAGTGTATCTGCAGAGAAAGGCAGCAAATCAGCCCCAAAACAAAAACTACCTCCATTTATCATTCACAAAACACTCCTACTCCCACGAATTTCCAGTTTCAGCTGTCTCCACTGGGTTAGGAACATCGCTCAGCCCCAAATAAAGCACTGACTCAGCAGTTACCAGAATAATTCTGCTCCTTGTGGGTCACTCATTGCAGAGGGACCTGAAGGCTCAGCAGAAAGCACCTCACCCTTCCTGGAAATGCTTTAAACCCCAGCAACTGGAACGAACTGGTCACTGCTCCAGTGCTACTGGGAATGACAACAGATCTCAAAAACTGGGGGCAAAACCTCAAAGCTCTGATTCTCAGAGCTCCCCCCACCCAGCCGCCCCTGCAGGAGGCTCTGCAAGGCTTACTTGATTAATTCCACAGTTTCTGAATACATAGGGAACGGGGACTTGGATTCCTGAGCATTTTTCTCCAACGCATTCCCGCACTCAATGAAGGACACGACAGCATCCAGGTAGTACACGGCCTTCTCGAACCTGTCCGACTGCGGGGAGGGAGGAAGAGCTCAGCAACAGAAAGCAGGGAAGTGCACGGAAATCCCAGCACAGGAGGGCAGGAGAATGGCACAAACCAACCCCAGGATCAGGGGCAAACACTGGGTGGGCACTGGAGATCCACTCACCAAAGCATCTGCATTATGCTTCAGCTTCTTTGCTTCCTGCAAATAATGATCAGCTGAGTAAGTCCTGCAAGAGAGGGCACGGATTTAGGGACTGGAGCCATCCACTTACACGGCCTTGTGGGACTGGAGCTTCTTAGTACTGCCACATTTCAGGGCTTTCTCTGTTCTAACTCAAGCTACTCTACGACAAAACTGTTTAAAGCAATTTGTTAAATTAGTTAACTGCTAAGATAAAATTATTAAAAGTAGTTCCAAGCTAATTCTCTAGTTTCAGGTGATTCCAATAGTATTTCAAGCAAGCTCTTAAGCAGAAAGTTATTTTACATTTGGTGCAAACATAATTTCATCTATAAAGTGAATTTAAAGAAGGGCTTTCAGAGCAAGACAGCATCTGAACTGGCCCAACTGAAACCTCAAGTCTGCACAAGATGGTGAAATATTTGTTTTATTTTCTTTTCAAGGTATTTTCTTTGACAAAGAGCTTGTGTGGAACATCTTCAGTGGAGCAGAACGCCAACTCTCCTCCGTGGGGAGCTGCCTGTGCTCAAGATCCAGAGCACCCCAGAGGGAAAGGGAATTTTCTGTCCTTACCTATCATCAAAAACGAGCTTTGCTCTCCTTGACTTCGCACTTTCTGTGGCCTGAGCAGAGGCAGGAGGGCAGCTGGAGGAATTGTTCAGGATCTTCTCCTGGAAGGGAAATCCATGCCACGATTACAAGAAGAGCACTTGTATAAATTCCCCCATGGCTTCCCCCATTCCATCCAGGAAGGCCAGTCTGCAGGGGCACTGGGAATAACTCAGCTCCCAGGATGCTCCCACAGGGCTGGGCAGGGGCTCCTCAGTGCAGAGGGGAGGGTGCAGCCAAGGCTCTCCAGATACACCCAGGGTCAGGAAACCCCTCCCTCTGCCTCCCCTGTCACTGTTTCCTCTAACAGAGACGATGAGGATTTTGAGGATTTCTATCAACAACACTCTCACTGAATGTCTTTGCCTTGAAAAACCCACACAGGAGTAGTTACTCCTCTGAGAAAGACATGAGTAAGCACACCTGATGTATAAAACAACAAACATATCACAAATGAACAGCTGGCTTGGGGACATTTATATTTTTAAGTTCCATCACATCGATCTTCCCAGCCTAAATCTCTTACAAACCATTTTCTGCACCATCTCCATAATCATGTTTTCTCCCCTCCAGCCACAGAGAGTTCTGCAAATTGCTGAGCTGGAGCTGAAATAATCTTCCTAAAGGTCATAAAATGAGAGCCAGAGCTTCCCATCCCAGCACTGAGCACGGACTGAGCTCCTGCTGTCCTCTGAAACCAGAACAAGTCGTGGATCTGCTCTGGGGAGACAAGAGCAGCCTCACAGTTCCATTTCCAGTGTGCAGACAGCTTCCCAGGGATGTTCTTATTAACCACTTAAACAACCAACAGGCAGCACCAGCCACCAGGGAAGACGCAACCCACTCCTCCATTAACACAGGAATTTGGCAAGGTAAGTATTCCATGATCTTTCCAAGTTGCCTTCTCATTTATGGCCTTCCAAGGCACTTGAGCTCCGTGACAGGAACCAAGGCACATCTCAAACTAATGATGTTTTAAACTGAACTGGAAATGGATTTTTAGATCAAACTAAAAAAGATACAAGAGGCAGGCACAGAACCAGCCCTTTACCTTGGCTTCCTTGGCACTGCTGGACCCCTTCCCTTCTGTCTTCTTCTGCTTGGAAGAGGAGCTGCTCTTGCTGCCACTGCTGCTCTCCTTGCCTGGGTTGCTGCTGGATTTTAGGGATGAGGATTGACTGACTGTCCTCTTCCTGGAGCCGTGTTCCTGCTTGGAATCCTTCTGCAGGGCTGGAGCAGCAGGGGAGGGCAGCAAATCCTTCTCTTTAACAGCACTTGGCTTTGAAGACCTGGAAAAGAGGACCAAATTCAGGGTTTGGGTTTCTTGCCTTAACANCCCCCCTAAGATTTTCACTGTCAGACCCAGCTTTGGAGAAAAGCAGAATAATCCCCTCAGTGAGTAGGTTTCTCCAAAGCCAGATTGAACTTGTTTTCACCATTTTATTTGTTCTGACCTGAAAACACAGGCAAACCCAGACAAGTTCTAACCATAAAACCACACCCCTGCACCAGCTCTGTACAAAAACCACCCCAAACCCTCCCAATTTCAGCAGTGGGAGCCAATGCCAGCGCCAGGCTGTCTGTGCACACCAGCCAGCCAACAGCTCCAGGGAAAGATGCTCCAGATAAACCTCTGGAACCCAGGGAATGGGAAACTTCCCCAGCACAGCCTTTCAGGACACTCTCACCTGGCTGCTGAGGGATGCTGTTGGCTATTCCTGCCTTCCCACCATTATTATCTCTACACATTATTTCTAGAAAATCATAGTTTCATTTAATTAAATGTCCTTCAGAGAACTGCACTGGCAATCAAGCAAACACCAGAAATAAAACCAAGGTAAAAAAATCAGACTAGAAATGTATCCATTCATTGTACAGCTGTTCCCTAACAAACAGTAAGACACTGTTTAATTCAGAAGGGGCAAACAAAAGTTGCAGCATCCAAACTGCTGCAGCTCCTCACATCTTTGTAATTTGGCAATTACTCACTGGACAGGAACATTTTCCATGACACAATTATACCAGTTTTCAGTTGCTTGAACTGAAACAGAAGTTTCAAAATGCAGTGGAAAAAAGCTTAATCTCTCCTGTGGATTAACACTGACCAAGAAATCAATCAAATAAAGGCAGAACAGGTGTTGCAAAAAGGATGGTGAATCCAGAAAAAACATACTAAACAATGGTATTGATCTGTCAATTCTGTATTACTTGGCTTTGGTATTACTCACACTTTTCTTGCACTAACAAATCAAGGAGATGGAAAGCTAAATCCATGGATCCAAAGCTCAATGCCATCAGGTTCCTGAACAAAGCCAGTTCAGGAGTTTAAAAGTTCTCAGTTTAAAACTTACTAGACAGAGAATTACCACATAGGGTTAATTTAAAAGCACAGATTTTCATTTCTAGACCAAACCCAAGCCCCACTGTGTATCAGAGAAAACCAGGAAGGAAATTTTCCCTTCACAGGAGGGGTCACCTCACTTTGTTAAGGAGCACAATTGTCCTTGGCCAGTGTTTTTGGGGATGGAAATTCATTTCCACCAATTGCTTGTAGAAGCTCTGAAGTAAGTTTGTTTGAAGGGTAAGAAAAAAAGAAATTTTACCAATTATTTGAGGAAAACTTGGGGTGGGAGAGAGGAGAAGAGGGGGAAGATGAGCACCATTCTCTCACTCTGCCCCTCAGGGCAGGGAAGAGCAGAGATACTCACTCCCTACTGTTGGAATTCTTGTGTCCTGAGGGAGCTTTTTCTTCCAGTTTCGTTTTCTTGCTTTCACTGGCTCTGTTTTCATCCTCGTTCTGAGCAAAGCAAATGAGAAAAACATCCAGCAAAGATCCACACTTACACACCACTGAGAGTGGCAGCATTTTCACATTCAGCAGGTGCTTCACAGTTAAACACACCCCCCAAACCATGGCCTACAGCACCTCGTCCTTAGCAAAACCTTACCAGACCCTGATATTAGAACAAAATGAAAATCCCACTCTGGCTATTAAATTACAACCTGATAAAAGCAGCAACAGCCAAGTTGTTCATTTCGGCACAGATAAATTATAACCATGAAATCTCAGGAAAATCTGCCAAAGGATTTGGCAAGATCAGGAGACAGATTTGATGTTGTGGGGTCTAAAGAGGTGTCTGATGAATGCCAGGCAAGGGGAAAAACCTAATCAGTCTATTAAAGCCAGCTCAGAGATGTTGAAGACTAGACATTTATATAAATTTAATCCTCAAGTTACAGGTAAGTTGATATATGTATATATATAGGTTATAGATGAAGGTAAATTTCTGAGATGTCTTCAGCGAGCACTGGAGGGATCAATACAGTGACTAAGAGGGGAAAATGGGGCCTCACAGAATAAATCATCTGGTAACAAACCCCAGACTGAAACCCCAAAGGTTTTGGTTCTGTTAATGATGCTGCAACCTCATTAATCATTCCTTGGTGATCAAGGAAACCCAGGAAATGGAGAAAATCAAGTGGTGCCACTTGGGTTTGGAACACAAACCTAAAGTCTAAAAAAGGGGTGGGCAAAGGGGGTCCTGTCCTTGCCTCAAACAGATTTCCATCCTCTCAGGAAGCATCAGAGTGATCTGAGGCTTCACAACATTTAACCACCACTATTTCTTGGGATAAAGCCTAAATTTAACCAGTCTCACCAGAAAGCTTTGTGGTTTGGATGTGAGAGCACAGATCTTTAATGCTGTAATTCCAAATGTGTAGTTAAAGGCAAAACTGGCCAAAGAGAGAAGTCAGGGAATTCACTGGAACATGTGAGTGCATTGCCAGGAACGTCAGGAGTTATACAGTAACACCTGCAAAAAGTAACTGTTCACTGTACTGGTCAGATGGTTCTTCCCTTTTTACAAAAGCAGCTCAGTTTCTCATTTCACTTCCTCAGCCAGAGAAAACAGGAATCTTAGCTAGGAACAGTACAGGATAAATCTGTTTGCAGTTACACGTCAGGGCTCCTGCATGACACTGACTTCAGCAAGTGATCAAGTTTGCTTCGGTTGCTCAGTAGGAAACTGCTGTAACTGCAATGATCCATCTCCTTACGTGACTGGGAATGATCTCCCACGAGCCTGGGACTGCAGATGTCAAGCAAGTTTCCAACCCCTGTCAGATCCCTCTGACACGGTAAAATGGAATCTTCAGAGTGAAATCCAGAGCAGCACAGGGGGTTTTTCCCTGCCCCAGGGCCTCATAGCCCTACACTCATGGAAACCAGACTCCCTGGATCACTGAGCCCATCTGACAGGCCCAGGTTTGCCCTTTATACAGAGTGTCCCTGTGCTGAGCTTTCAAAAAGCAGTTTAAAATTACACCAGCATCGACTTCTCACATTCCCCCCTCCAAGAGGATCCCTTCTATTCAGTTCCCCCACTGACTCCTGCCCATTTTACTGCCCCCCAGCCATTCCTGCTTTTCACTTTCAGCTGGAAAGATGAAATGCTTTTGGAAAAGATTCAGAATTATCATGGAGAGATCCCCCTGCTCCCAGTGAAGCAGCACCTGTTTTCTGCTGCTGCCATGCCCCAGGCCCAGTCCCGCCCCGTCCCTTATCCTGGCAATGGGAAATTCCATGGCTCAGGGAGCTGATCCAGCTAAAAACTGATTTTTGGGTTTTTTTCCCAGGTGGACTTCCCATTGGATCAGCTGCCTGAGCTGGCCTGCAGAGCAGCAGGAGCCGGTTCCAGGGAGGCAGGAGAGGGCTGGATGCAGAGCTCAGAGGCACAGGATCTGTGACCTCCCAGAGCTCTGGCTCCAGGGCTGCCACTCCTAGAGGTGTTCCCATAAGAAAATCCCAGCAGTCTCCTGTAACAGCACAGGGATGATCCAGGAGTGCCAAACAAGGCAGCAAAGCCACTCCTGCACAGCTCAGCCCCTACCCTGAGGTGCCACCTGGATTCTGGGCTACTCAACGCTCTGAGGGCTGAGAGAAGAGGGAGATCTCCCCCGAGCCCTCACCTGTTTGTGTTTCCTTTTGCCTTTCGTGGAGCTCTTGTCCGAGGGCTGTTTCTGGGATTCCCGGGCGTGTTTCTCCGGAGCGCTCTTCTTCTCCGCCTTGGCAGCGTCGGCGTCCTTGTAAGGCTTCCCTGGTATCCTGGATAAGAGGCTCAGGTCAATCTTCACAATGAGTGGGTACCTTTCATCAGGATCACTCAGTGGGGACAGAAGCTCTTTCTCTTCCATAGGAGAGAACATTCTTTGCCGAAAAAAGCTGTCATCCTCCTCCATGGAAGATTTAACAGGAGTCCTATTGCTCTCAGAGTATTTGGGTGTTTGTGAGGAAGGAGGCAGACTCTCATTTTCATCTGAATCAGAGGATGAGGTATCTGTTTCGATGAACTCCCTGGATTTCTGGGCAGATTTGCTTGAAGCCTTGTATTTCTTTTTCTCTGTTGTAGGTCGAGGGGAAGACTTGGGCTCCTTCTTTATATTGGGTTTCCTGGAGCCTTTGGTGGCTGCCTTGTGCCTGTTTGAAGGGATATTTGTTGCCATGTCTACTGGGGTTTCACTTTCTATTTTAAGACCTCCTCTGGGCTCTTCCACAGATGTCTTTTCTGCTTTCTTGGGCTGTTTTTTCCCTACAGTCCTCCTCTGAGCCGAGCTGTCGCTCTGGGCAGGTGATTTCTGCCTCCCACGACCGCTCTCCGAGCCCTTCTGGGTGGGTTTGGAATCTCTCCCTGGTGTAGAAGAAATGGAGTCCTTGGATCCACCTTGATCCGTGTACCCACTCCCTGTACCCTGATCCCGTCCCTCTTTCTTGTAGCCTTGGGAAGAAGGGATATTGCTGTCCACGGAAGAAGCTGGTGACACTTTATGGGAATTAACTTTGTTCAGCCAGTTATCCAGTTGCCACTTGTTTGTGGGCGGTGGCTCTGGCTAAAAACAAAGTGAAAAAACAGAGTTAGATAAAATATTTCCCATTTCTTCCATCTTTTCCATGTGGCTGCCACATGATGCTGCACACCAAAGCACGAGGTACACCCAAAACCTGAGAAAATAAATGAAACACAGGCCCAAATAACACAAATTTTCTCTTCGTCTGCTACCAACAGGCAATATTTGACACCAGAACTTTTAGGGTTCTGATACCACATCTAACTCTGCTCTCCAACAGACAACTGGTGGTAAAAACCAACTCAAATCAAACATCAACGTGGGCTTATCTAGAGAATTGTCACATCCACTACAGGACTGCAGCCTGACAGCGAGCCCGTGTTGGTCGGTCTGCTTTTCTCTAACAGTGTGAGAATTTATTGAACTTCTGTGCTGTTAAATGTCAGGACTAGAGCCAGGCTGCTGAAGGCCAGCCCCTGGCAGCCCTACCTCGGGGGATGCGCTCTGGGATGGCTCGTTGGCCTCGCTGTCACTGGAGCTGCTCTCGCTCTCCGAGTCGGAGCCGGAGCTGCTCTCGGAGCCGCTGTGGCTGCTCGAGTCATCCCTGGAGTTGTCTGCTCCTTCACTGTTGTGCTGGGAAGGCTCAGAATTACTGCAACAAAAAGGAGGGAAAACAAGCATTACCCGAGGCAAAAGTACAGCCTTCAAATCCTTTCATTAGAAGTAACAAAATGTAACGTTTTAATCAACATTCATGAGGAAGTTCAGCCTAAGTGATCACAGTTCAGCCTGGAAACAAACAGCCTTGGGGTGTTGACCCAAAGTGGTCAGTCTCAGCTGCAGGAAATATTTAATATTGTATTTACTCCTTTTTAATCACAGATTAAATTCTCATCACCTCTAGCTTTATACAAGCCGAAGGACAAAGATGAATTTTGGAAACGAGACCAAGCCAGGAGTGCTGACTGGGCTGAACATCCCCACTGTGCTGCCTATGCTGCAATCCCCCAGGAATTCCTACCTTCCAGGTGTGCTCCTTGGCACTGTCTTATCGCAGTCCTGCAATTAAAAAAAAGAGCATGAAGCTTCTAGAAGCTATTCTAGGTTTGTATATATAATTAAGTTGCAAAACATCAGTTTAGAGTTTACTTTTTAGAGTCACTTTATCTTTTCTTTTTTTTTTGCAGTAGTTTAAACTGATCTGCATTTTCCTTGTACAGAAAGAGAAGCAGAATTATTTTCTCCAAGTTTTCAGCACAAATCCCTATACTCTATATTCCACCTGTGAGAATTCACATTGCTACCACTAATTATATCCTGTTTCCACCTTTTTGAATCAGATAATTCAGTATTTCACAATGATTTCCCTGACATGCCCAGGGTAAGGGGAGTTCACCAGCTCCAAGTCTTCCACTTGAAGAAAATCAAGTACGAGAACTGGGAACAAGAATAAAAGAAACCCCAGAGCAGTGGGGTTACTGAGCAGCACAGACACATACTTTATTTTTATTTAGCCTGTTAAGTGCCAGTCTGGCAGAAGCTGCACAAAGTTAATCCTGAAAAAGATTAAAAAAGAGACTTTGTGATAAATATAAAGGTGCAGCTGTACTCCCAGGGACAGAAACAGCCCCTCGTCACCCCAAACATCCCAGGGCACCAGTGCACGCAGATGTTCACACCATGAGCTCTGTAGCTGGGATGGGAGAACACGAAGGGGTTAATCTTTAATTAAGGAGCCATCATAGAAGTTTAGAAGTGCACTACTGTCATTTGATGTTCAGAGAAGGCCCACGTGAATCACCAAAAACAAACTGTTCCCATAAAACACAACATTTCAATTTGTCTGCACAAAATTTTCCCCAAGATTACATTTAGGAATACCTGAGGTTTGTCTGAAAACATTCCATGAGATTACAGTCTCACAGATCCCCTGCTAAGCTGCCCAGTTTGCTGCTGGGCCACTGATCCCTGCCAGGGCTGCGCCACAGACGAGTGCAGTGGTTTTTTGGGAAGTCATGGAAGGAACATACCTGCTCTCCATCGCTGTCTTCACTACTGCTAAGTTTTAAGTCATCTTTCAACATACTAAGGGAAAAAGGAGAAAGTGAGACAAGTTTTTCCAAGTTCTTTAATTACTCCCAAAGCATTCTGCTAGATTTCAACACAGCACTGTTTATCCTGCAGAGGCTGCGTGGGTGAGAGCCACCAGACACCACTCACACATTTCATGGTTAAGAATGGTGAGTTGAGTCATTCTCCAGAGAAGAATGAGGATTCAGGTACTTCGCTCCTGAGACCATTCTGTTAAATTCAGAAAGGAAATCTGACAGAATTTACTGGTGTGGGAGGAGGTAACTTGTGTGTGTTCAACTTCTTACACACAATGGCCAAGAACTGTGTTTGAAATGGAGGAAAGAAAGCCAGCCCCAGTGGCTGCTTCCTGTCTCGTGGCAGCACTGCAACTGTCCTAAGCCATCATTAATTACTATCATTCAAAGCCATAATTACTTCTGGTGGTCACACACACAGTTTCACATGGTGAGAATACATGAGCACAATGAAAACACACAGTGGGGACTTTGTGGTTATTGGAAACATTTGATTATAAAAATAAAACATCTTACTCTGTCTGGTTCGATTCACATCTGCGGAGAGAAAATGAGAAAGAATTAAAAGACTGACTCTCCTGAGTTTCACAGTGAGCTGCTCTACTGATGATCTGAACAGGCACATGAACTTCTAGGAGCTCATTCCTGATCACTGCTATCATTTTACAAATGATGCATTTATCTCCTTTTTAAGGGTTTTCTTTACCAGATCATAATCACTTAAAAAAAAAAAAATATTTAAAGTTGTATTGTCACATTAAACATCACTTAAACTTCCTTCTCCTGCATCCCAGCTCAGCAGTGTCCAATGCTGCCCCTTGTTCTCAGGGGTTCTCCCACTCCCAGCTTTGGCAATAGCACAGTTCCCCCTCAGCACCTTCCTAAACTGCCTGCTTTTGGGACACTGACTGCAGGCTTGTATGAATTGAAGGAGGTTTCTTTTATTTCTTTTCCACAGGTCAGGTGCTTTTTCATCTTGCCAATTCTGTGGCAGAAGCAGCAGGTTGCATCCTGTGAGTGCATCCCAACAGAAGTTAACTGAGGAATGTTACCAACCCAGAGTCAGCTTGCAGAGTCTACAACTTTCATTAACACACAATCAGCTGGTAAATATTTATTTTTATGGGCATATTTATTTGGAAACCATCTTTTAACTGCATATCATTGATTTTTAAGTCTGAGAAAGGTGGACTACAGCCATGCAGAACCTTCCAGTTGCCTCTGAGTTTTCCTGTGTTGCTGGGTCTGTGTGCAAAATGTTTGTCAGGGACTTAAGGGCTGAGCAAACCTCACAAGGTCCCAGACCCAGTTTTCTGTCTCCTCCAATCCAAAACCTTTCCTCACCCTGAATCTGTGCAAACTCCAGCTGCCCGCTCTGCAAGGCCTGTTAGGTCCCATCCCACTTTGATGCCCTTTCTGATTCCCAAGCCAATTCCAAGGTCCAAGCTCCTGCTCCTCTCCTGGCAGCTGGCAGGAAAGCAAAGGAGCACAAAGGCAGCTCGGGGTATTTTTTACTCACTCCAGTGAGCAATATTTGGTTTGCTGTCCCAAAAAACCTGCTGGGGTACGATCCCCTTCTCCTGCCAGCCAAGGAGAAGGATGCTGGAGTGCCACTCACATTCTACTAAACACTATTTCCTAAATCTCTTAAAATACAACTTATTCACTGTTTGTGAAACGTTTCCTCAGCAGCCACTTACGATTTGGATTGATGACCATTGGATGCTTTGGACGAGGGATTGTATCGTTCTAGGAGAAGAGGAGAAAGGCACAGCTGAAAACTCAGGCACAGCAGAAGTCACCCCAAAGGTGCCACCAGGATACAGTGATGGATAAAGCAAGGCCATGTGAGGGGACAGGAGGGAGCAGCACCCAGGTGACACCAGGTACAACCTCCCCCAGGCTGAGGGAGGAAGGAATGCAGAGGCAAAACACCAAATACAGCAAATAATTTAACCAAGAAAATAGAGAAAATCATTTAAATCATTGCTGTGTAAACCAATACACACTTAATTTGTTATTAATGGTGTGGAGAACAGTTCTGCTCCTACTGAGATGAAACTCTTGCCTTTCACATGCAGGATATGGGATACAGATCCATCTGCTGAGCTCTGACTGCTCCAGCATCCCCACACTGCTTCTGCTGGATGAGAACCTCCACATCCCAAAATCCAACTCCCACACTGATTCTGACAGCAGGAATACACCCTGATAAAATCTGCTTCTTAGTTTGGGGTTTCTTCCCTTCCCTTTTCTTTAATTCTGCTAAATAACTGAGTGCAGCTCAACAAAAAGAAGAACTGAGGCTGCTAAAAGCTCTCCAGAAAATCCAAACAGGCACAGGAAACTGGCTCTGTGTTTAATTAACCTTGGCTCTTCTTTTCCACACCTAAAGATCAGCTGCTCCCCTAACGTGAACCCACGGTTTAGCATTATGGAATTAAGCTTGAATTTGTTTCCTTAATTCCCCACTGTATCAGATGTTCAGATTAAGCTGCTTGTGAATATCTAAGAATAAACCATTCTTCTTTTACTATTTAAGCTGTTTAATCACTTCAAGAGGGAGTGGAAGGACTTTTGGAAGGTAGCAGCACAAATTTAATTCAGTTTTACCTGGTATTTACCTGAGTTTTGTGTTCATTTCAGTAATATTCAAAATAATAATGGCAGTTAAAAGAAATAAAAGCTACTTTTTTCTGAAGTCCAAAAGTGCAAGAAACTCAAGGATAACATCATGTGATGTAAGTTCTTGACCAGTTCTCCCTCTTGACTTTAAAATGTCAAGGTAAAAATAAATGGTGAAACTGCCATGTGCTTTTTCTACTGAAATAAAAGCAAAAGCACCCTTTTGGTCTCTAGTATGTCCCTAAGCAGGGAGTTGGGTTTTTTAAGGTGTTTTGGTTTAGTACTCAGTTATTTTCAAATCAATCAGCATTAGAGGCATTTTGTAAAGAATTAGAGCAACTAAAATACATCTTTTTCCTCAACACACCACCCCCCTTCCACTCAGTGCTAACTTTCAAGATCTGAACAAGAAATGCGAAAGAAAATCAAGCAACTGTTCAACTTAAAACTTGAGAAGCAGAGAAAATTTGAAGCCAGACTCCATCCTGTGACCAGTCTGGAAAAGCTCATTTCCTAAACCCCCTGACACCTTAGGAGATGCTGAGAACACTGAATGACAACAAAAACATTCAACACATTCCAGGAAGTTTCGTGTACTTACTCTGTTCTCCAGTGCCAAAACTGGACTGCTGAGACTCCTGGGGGAACAAAAGATCACAAGTGGGTTTTTTTCAGTGGGAATTTTAAGGTACTGAAAACCAGGCTGTAAGGAAGATATTCTTTCTACCTAATGGGTGACAATCTCTGGAAAAGGGGAAAAAGCAACAACAAGCAAAAAAAAAAAAGGGGTTCTTTCTCTAGCCCTGAGGCACCCCAGGTGAGACCTTCACGCTCCTCTTCCTCACCCACTGCCTGCAGTTCCCAAGGCACATCATGGCTGAAACTCCCAAATCCCTGTGTGACTTCCCTAAATCCCCTCCTCCTCTGTGTTTAGGATGGAGAGGAACTGTTCAGGATGTTTGTTTATGCTCCTTATACACACACAAGCTCTGCTGCTGTTTCAAGTGTTTTCCTTCCAGCTCTTTTCTCCTCATTTTCCTTCTCCAGGCACACACAGCAATGGGAACAGGGAAAACCTCTCGACAAACAATATTCCTCAGCCACAAAGGAGCCTTAGGGACAAGGTGAGGTTTCAAAAGTAATCAGCTCTGCACACTCTGCCCCAAAGGCTCCAGGCGGGTCCCTGGTAAAGCCAGCACAGCATTCCAGCCTGGAACAGCCCGATCTGGTGGAAAAGCCAATAAAATGGGATTTTAGATTCACAGGATGGGTTGGGCTGGGAGGGACCTCAAAGCCCATCCCCTGCCATGGCAGGGTCAACTTCCACTGTCCCAGGCTGCTCCCAGCCCCAGTGTCCAGCCTGGCCTTGGGCACTGCCAGGGATCCAGGGGCAGCCCCAGCTGCTCTGGGCACCCTGGGCCAGGGCCTGCCCACCCTTACAGGGGAGAATTCCTTCCTAATATCCTACAAAACCAGCCAGGAAAGATGAAGCCTTGCAAATTTTAGCACTTGCATCATCCTCAGTATTCCCATTTCAGATTCTCCAATTCTGACTCCCAAGACACAGCAGATTATGAACTTTTTTGAAATCCTAAACCATTGTTTTAATAAATACACAGAGACTACTGAGCCGCTGCAAACTCCCTTCCAGGCTTGAGTGCCTTTTTAAAATAGGACCTTCCTGACCTCATTTCAAAATGAGGACAACTGACGGTCCCAGAAAAATAAATCGAGTCCGATATCTTCAATTTCTGGTTCTATACACACATTTTACTTACATGCTCTGGCAATGGCAAACCAAAACTACAATTGAACAATGAATTCTGTTTTTCCTGGTACACCTGTGACCTGGTTTTCCCTCACACGCAGCCAGTGCCAGGCAGTGGTTACAGAGGCAATTTACAGAATGGAGTTTCTAAACACACAAAAGCTTTACACAGCAAAGCACCCTTGAGATATTTTCAATTTCCCTCAGCTTTGTATTTCAAAAACAGAACAGTGCATTGAACAAGAATTTTGTGGATGGAGAATTTCATTAGGAGCTTTCCTTGGGAGGTGTTTCAAATACCTCTGATCTTTACTAACTGAAAGGAAGGGACAATAAAAACAATAACAAAAAAAAAAAAATAAAAATCCATTTCTTATCATTTGCACAGCTAGGAGGAGGCAGGTGTGAATCCCTGGTTACCTTCTGCCAGTGGCAGCTCAGCCAAGCCAACAAGCTGAGTGAAAAAGGAAATAAAGACCACAAACTCCACATTTCCAAAGCCACAGCACTGGGGGAGCAGGGGATGGGGAACTGGCACCCCTTCCAGCAGCACATGGACTGGGAATTCTGCAGAACACACCTGCCTAATTCCTCACTTGAGTCAACTTCCTATTTCAGAGGCAAAGCACTGGCTCTCAGCTAAGTGCACTTTAATGAGGTGTTATGGTTCAATGTGCAACTTTTTCCAACTCCCTTGCCATCTACTGGATACATATTTCTTTAAGAAACTCAGAGACTATTAAAAAAAAAAAAAAGCTCCTCTTTCAACTCCCAGTTTATTTAGAGCAGCAGCTTCTAAAGGTCTGCTTCAGAAAGAAATTGCAAACAACTGGAAGGAAGGAAACCCTTTAAAGCAAAGTATAATGGACTGAGGTTACACAGGGAAGACACCGGAGCAGGAAACAAAAACTCTGACAAGAACACCTGGAGAGAGGAATTCTCCAGCTGGACAGGAGCAGCAGGGCTGGGTTCCCACCCCACGGCCCTGGCTGAGGGGAACGGGGCCCGTTCCCAGTTAGCACCTGAAACCTCAGGTCAGATCTCGTTCCTACTGCTCAGGAGGAAGTCTGTGCAGCCCAGCAGGGCTGGAGGGGTCCTGCTGGCCCCAGCTGTGCAGCACAGAACCACCTCTGCACACACGAGCACAGCCAGGCCTCCCTGGGACCCAAGCCTCCCCTCCAGCCAGCAGCTGGGCTGCTCGCTGCGCTTCATGAGCATTGCCAGCATTTCTGGAGTGTCTGACTGGGAGCCCGTGGATAAAATTATAGAATGTTAGGTCACAGGATAACATTTTTTATCAAGACACAGGAATCTGCATTTTTCCATAGCATCCATAAAACTTTCCCTGACCTATTTTCATGGAGTTTTCTGATCCAAAGACTTCCCGGGAACTTTTAGATATATTTATAGTAATCAGAGAGGCCCCAGTCAGGAGGCTGGGCTCCTTGGAGTTACTCACTCCCTACACACAGGGAAAGTGATCCCATCCCAAGAGTCTGACAAATAAAATCAAGTGATCCACCAAGGGCAGCTTCACTTCACGTGAGCAGGAGGAACACAGCAAGCTCTGCCCGCAAGGGCAATGCTGTGGAACACTTCAGCAGATGACTGGCAATAAATGGAGCACAGTATTGAAGAGAAGGAGCTCTCCTCCACCAGAACTGCTTGATTAAAGTAAACCACCGTTGTGTTTTGTTTGGTGGATTCTGCTCTGGGCCCAGACTGCACAAGCCTATGGCTCACTAACTCCCTGGAATTCTGCAGAGCTGCTGCTGCCAAGAATGACAGAGGGGAGAAGGCAGAGGAAATTATAGGCTTTGGATGCAGAGGGAGAATTTGACAGAGTTCCATGGCTAAGATGTGCAGCCACAAAATAAAAAAAGCTGGCAAAAAGTCAAAAGACTCGGAGCAGCCATAAATGGAATTTTTTGCAAACTGGGTGAAGAGACACAATCCAGGTTGAGAGGTTCAAAAAGCCCCACAAGCCACCTCTTTTGTTCAAACATTACCAGAGCTGTGCAGTGTTACGTGGCCTCTGTGTCACAGCCACATGGATTTCTGCACACCTTCCTCTTCCCAAACTCAGTCAAACGCCAGGGAAACCAAAACCAAGCAGCCCCAGAGCCAAGTGTGCTCAAAATGCAAAGGGAAAATTATCTCCCTAAAGGTTCAGGAATGAGTACTCAGAGCAGTGGAATAAGGACCTCTGTTGATGAGGAAAGGTGTGGAATTTCTTTCCTTATAAGAAAAGGTATGAATTATTTCCAGGCTGACAGTTTTATGTAACACACAAACCCTGACTAAAAGTAATATTTGCAAGATTAATATTGATCTAATGCTAGGAAAACAGAAAACAGGATTTATTTCTAGGTGTGCCTTCCAAAGTAAAGCTGAGCACTGAGTGGTAAATTCTGCATTTTTTGATACTGAAGAGAAGCAAAATGCAGCGAGCCAGGGACAGGTCACACGGAGCAGGACTGCCCCTGGCTCTGGGATATCCAGCCAGGATGAGAACCTGAACTTGCCCCAGTCTGGGGGAGGTTTGTGCATGTGCCCTTCCAACAGGGACTGGAACCTTTGGCTGCAGGAAGGTCATGTCAAAGCACTCACATAAAAGGATGGGATTAGAGAGATGACAGTAGAAACCTCGGTGAGAGGTTTCTAGAGTCTTCTTAAAATTACTCCCTCAGATGTTCTGTTTGGGCGAGCAGTTTGGATCAAACAGGAAATTGAGAGCAGCAAGTGGTGTCTAGCAGCTGGTCAGAGAGAGCACGGTCTGAATTATTACATAGGTAACTTTTAAAAGACAAACAGTGCAATTTCTGCACTCTGAAGCTCTGCCAGGTTAGGGGTGGAGCACCTCAACTCATCCCAGAGAGATGTTGAGTCTGGAGAAAAATCACATTGGTGAGTTGAATCTTTTACTGGTAATCAGCAGATCCAGTTCACCAGACCACAAATTCCTGGGTGAGTCAACTCCCCATGCTGGGTTTTACCCACAGCTGCCTCCCCTGCCTGTCCTGGGTTTCCAGGATCCTGCAGAGCTGCTCTTCAAGGAGAACAATTCCCAGTGCCAGTGTGCCCTGGAACCCTGGTGCTGCCAGGCCCAGCCTCAGGGGAGGCAGCAGGAGAACTCCTTCCTCAGAGGTGTCAGCTCCAGCAGCTCCCCTGGACACGTGCCCTGTGCTGTCAACAGCACCAGAGGTGGATTTCTCTCTGGAATTAATTGCTTAAACCCTTCAGCAGCTCTTAAGAACACAGGAGGTTGGGAAGAGGATCTTTTGGAACGAGTGATTTCTCCAGCAAAACATGTGATTCTTAAACCGTCTTCATTTTTTGTAATTGAAAATGCAAAAAAAAAATCCCATACAGCTATTACTGGACTTCAAACTAAGAGGAAAATTCAGAAAAGCCCGTTAAAATTTCTCAGCATTTACCATTCAGCCTCTGTTTTGCTGCATAGAGGAAAACTCACTTGGATCTACACAAAACAGTGCAAAGCATCTCCCTGTTAGGGAAAGGGCTCAAAGGCATTTTCAAGCTTCAAAAATTTGAAAGTTTGAATTTATCCAACACAAATAAAAAAGGTAAGTCTCATTACAGATAATTTTCAGACTGACTGTGCAAAGCAGAGGAAAACCAAGGACATTTTTCATAAGGCCACTGCTGACAGATAATGTAAAGAAAAATAGAGAGACAAAGCACTGAAACAAACCCAGATTATACAGAACTGAATGCAGGTGTTCCAGAATCCTGATCTTTAACAGGAACAACTTTTTCAACAGCATCCACTGTTTGATTCAGCACTGACCTTTGTTGGAAAGGGGAATTTGGAGGGTTCAGTTTTGCAGGGGGTGTGGATGGCAGTCAGTGGAGGAGGCCAGGAGTGGGTCATCTCCTAAAACACAACAAAAAGGAAAGTCATTAACAAAATAAATCAGATTTCAACCTGCAATCTGGATTCCCTCTATCTTCAGTTCATTGTTCACCCTTCACTAAGCTTTACATTCAAATCTTAATTTCCCAAATGTGCAACAAAGATTTTGCATGTAAACCTGAATGTTAAATTGCTACCCACAAGAAGAGAGAGCTATGACATAATAACAAGCAGCAAGGCGTAAATCAATCAACTTGGCTGGCCTGAAGATAAAGTGCAGTGCAAGTCAGAGTCTGATCCTTTCAGAGTGTGTGGGAAGAAGAATCCTAGGAAAGGGAAGCCTGTAGAGTTTGGGGAAAAGGGGGAAATCAAATGCCTGCAGCTGGAAAGTGCCTCCTATTCTCTCAGAGGAGCATCTCCATGGCCTGTGGAGTACTGCAGGTCACAGGAAACAATAAGCCATGGAAATGCTCCAGAGGCACCTGATGATCCCTTTGTGAGAGCAGACATAGGACAGGGGATCACAGGAGGGGTGAAAGGACTTGGGAAAAGAACCCAGGTAGGAGAGAGGGAAAATGCTGCCACGGGGCAGCAAAGCATTTACTGTAATCTAAAAGATCAGGATTAAAAACTGTATTTTGGTGGAAGCAATGTAGTTCTGGTTATCAGGGAGGGGGAACGCAGTGAGGATCTCCAGGAGATGATGTGCACATCCAGCTCTGCTCCCAGTTTGGCCCAGTCTCCCTGTGCTGGAGGAGCACCTGGAGAGCCCTCCTGTAACCACCTGCACTCGGACAGGCTCTGAGAACTGCAGAGTCCTTCCCCCTCCTTAGGAATGGCTGTTCCCAAACAAAGTTGGGAACAAGAACACTAAGAACTTACTTTGAGAATTTCATCCACGCAGCTCACCTCACCAGAGGCTGATGCCTACAAATCAAAAGTCACAATTAACATCTCCCGAATTTTCCAGGGGCTACAAACAGTTAAAAACAAACTTCAATCCTTATTGTGAGTCATATGGACTCCGCATAGACACAAACAGCCCTTGCTAACTCTTTTCATCAATTTTAATATCAGATAGATCCATGTTTTTATGGCATGAGTCACAGTTATGAAAAGCAAATACATGACATCCATAAAACCGTGATAATAATCTCTCACTTTTCACTTGACAGTTAAAGCGATCACAGGCAGTCAGTGATATTAAAAACTTGTAGAGAGGGGCAAGAGAATCACAGCTTCCAATCATTTCCTGGAAGCAGCCCCAGAATAATATCAGAATTCAAGTGCAGGACCGTGAACGCACAGAAATGACAAACTGCATTCCCAAGTAAAACACTCATCACAGAGTGATCCCAGAAACAGCAATAATTACCAAACCATGGATCTTCTGCATCCCTGGCTGCCACAAACAGAAAGAAGCAAAGCTACTAAAGGATTCACTGCATCAGCACTGATGTGGCAGGTCTTCACAAATTAAGTAATTTCTGATTTCCTTACCTGTGTGCTGGATCTTACTTTGCTATCTGCTGCAATCCCAGGAACAAGGGCTTTTCTCTGGCTACCATGATTCAAGCAGTTGGACAGGAGATGAAATGAGACTTTACTACCAGGAAAGGCACTCTCCTTGTAAGTGAGCTGGAGTCAGAGTCTGTGTCTTAATGATTCGGGAATTACCAAACTCCTCGAAGTTGCTAACCCAATAGTATTTTATATCCAGCACAACTGATAAAAGTTCTGCACCCCGTTCAATTTGGTGTGAAGGTATAATAATCACATCTAGTAATTGCTACTCACTTCAAAAGAAAATCTGATACAGGCAGATTGTATCAACAACTCTAAGTCAATTCAGCTCCCAGAAACAACAATGTATTTATCCAGCTTGTCAAAATATTTCCCTAACTCCTGACTAGAGAAATACTCTGTGAAAATTGGCCTCTTGGGGTTAAGTAAGCCTTTCTGAACGTCTCAGCCTTTATTTAATAAAAAATCCCAGTGTCCACACTGAAGAAGCAGAAGACAAAAATAATTACTTTTGCACGCTCCCCACTGAAAACACAGCTTAGGTGAATGTGCTTTGAGTAAGGAAAACACAGTGTTTACTAAAAACTCCATTTGGGTTAGGCAAATTGGGATTTTGGAGATGCTGGAAAACCCCAGCCCAAGAGGATTTACATTTAAGAAGGCAGGACACAGCCAGCAACTTACATCCAGCGGCTGAGAAGGAATTTTCAGCTTGGTCAGGTGCGCTTTGCTGCTGGGCTTCAGCTCGTTGACGCCGCCGCTGTGGGTCTGGCTGCTGTAGTGTTCCGAGGATAACTTTGGTTCCATGGATTCCTGCCCGTCCATCGGCCTGACGTAGGCGGTGGGTTTCTGCAACATCGAACTGGACTTGGACATTAGCGAGGGTGGGAAGGACTGGGTCGGGTGCTGCCCGCTGGCGAACGAGGGCACGCGGGAGGGAGAGTCCCAGCTGGGCTCGGGGTCCCGGGGCGACTTGGAGCGCTGATGGTCCTTGCCGTGGTGGTCGCTGCCGTGGGCTCTGGAGTGGCCGGAGGCCAGCGAGGACACGGCCGGNCCCCGGAGCGCTGCCCGTGGCCCCCCAGCCCCGCCGAGCGCTTCTGGGACTGCGCCGAGGTGCTGGGGGCCGGCCCCACCGGGGTCCATTTGCTGCTCTGGTGAGAGCCCGCGCCGTGCCGCTGCTCGCCGAAGAAGCCGGCCGGGGGTTTGTCATCGGGCGCTGCGGGAACGGGAACGGAGGGCTTGGGAATGGCGACGATCTTCTGGAGCGGCCGGTCCCCGATGAGATCCGTCATCTCATCATAGTTACCGAGCATGCTCTGGATGCGGCTGGACAGCTTGTCTTCTTTGCTGGTCTGGGACAACAGGCCACGAAAACGGGGATTTAGAAGCAATGGCAAGTAAACGGGGATTTAGAAGCAATGGCAAGTAAACGGGGATTTAGAAGCAATGGCAACTTGCCGGGCAGTTAAATGATCTGATAACTACAGCACTTCACCTGCATTTCAGCTGGAATACACCTCTTTCTTTGCCAGAGCTTCCAATTCCTAATTTAGTTCTTAAAAAGGCAATTTGACTCCCTAAAACATACTGAAAATATGTAATAATACATATTTAACTCCCTAAAACATACTAAAAATTCAGCGGCAGGGGCAGCTGTACCAGCAATAATCAAATAATGCACTGCTGAGCTGGATGCAAGTTCCCAAGTTGCAGACGCCTCCTGTCACCTCACAGACTGTAATGTCTCTAATACAGAACGCATCAGTCCTAAAAGGTTTTAATTAGCAGTAAAATAAAATCAACTTAACCTCATCCCCCTAAGTAATCTTTAATTGGTATTTATATTGGCACAGTGTTTGTTGCACACAGTTAAAAGGGTTCTTTCTTCTATAACCACTTTGTTTTCCAAATCTGGGATCCTGGATCATTCCCCCATGCATCCCAATCAGCTCCAGTTAGCTTCATACATGTGGAATTTGGTTATAGAGCACAAGGAAGTGATGGGAGGACAGGAATGAAAAAACCACCAGGTATTTCTCAGCTTGCCCCCTGCAGGAAGACAGTTTTCAGTCATGTTTTACTTCTTGCAAACCAGCTGAAATTGCAACAAGGGAAGGGTTTGCTTTCAAAGTGAGTTTTGAACGACGTAATTAACATGTTAAATAATATTTGTTATTCCAGAATTAGGTTATTTTTTCCAGTTCTCTTCAGCAAAGCTACCTGGAAGGAAACCCAGCACAGGCAGAAAGCTGTGCAAGACCACAAACAGAATCGACTCCTTCAAAACAAACTAAAACATCAGATGCACACTACTGGAGCACCAGTTAGAGCTGATAATTCTGTCACATCAAACATCCCAGCATTTAAAGTTAACCTCCTATTTAAATATTCTCTTCCTGAACTTATCCAGGCCTGGATTACGTTGATGAAAGGTTACAAAGTTTAGCAACAGGCTAAAGCACCCCAAAAATGGCAATTTGGCATCACATGATGGACAGTTTGTTTTGAGTCACTGTATAGAAGAGAAAGGAAGGAAAAAATTTTGATGGTTTTATTTTCCTTTTTCTCACTCCCTATAAAGGCTCCTCCCTTTCCCAAGCATTATAAATCTGCCAGTGGAGCCGTGACTGTCCAGCTTTATTCTCAAGCCCTGCTTAAACACTTGGTTGCCATGAGAGCTTTCGATCTAACGAGAACACAGATAAAAATAAAATATTAACTTGCACGTGATTTCTGTTGTAAAACCTGCGTTTTTCTGAGGTGCAGGAACTCACCACTTTGTACGGTTCAGCAAAGAGAGGAGAGTTGGGTGGGAAGGCTTCGTCACCCTGCTGAATTTCTTGATTTCGCCTTTCCCTTTCTTTCATACGCAGCACATTCCGGTCTTCACGGTTCATGTTGCTACGAGCAAAAAGATCAGTCCTGATCACAGAGGGAAGCAGGAGGGATGTGAGGGCCCTGGGGAGGATGAGAGTGCCCAAAGGAGGGATCTAAGTGCCCCCAGGCAGCCTCTGGCCCTGTTTGGCCACGGAATGATCTCTGTTAAGAACCCTCTGAGGGCCACAATTCCTCAAAACCATTCGATTTCAGCCCCCTCCAAAGGGCTGCAACCCCCAGCCCACAGCTGGCTTCTGAAAGGGAAACTTTATGCAGCAATTAAAAAGAAAAAAAAAAAAATTGAAAAAAATCCACCAGGTCCTCAGGCAAGTAACTATTTCAAACCACTTCACCCGCTCCAATCATCTCGGTTCCAGCCCACGCCAAACATCTCCCATTCATTTCTAAAATATCTTTTCTCCCCCACATCCCCCAGATGTTCTGCCATCCCCTCACCCATTCAGTGCTTGACTTCTCCTGTAGATTAGGGTTATTTTTGGTGCTGACATACCTTTTTTTGGCACCCATTCTCCAACATATTCTAACCTCAGGCTTTGATGTGGTTTCCAGGTCTCTCTCCCTCCCTGATTCCCAAAAGGCATTTCAACTCAAAGCAGTAATTTCAGGGGAGTTCTGGCAATAATGCACCTTTTGCCTTGGACCATATCCTCCTACTGCAAAAATGCAGAATAAAAACCTGCCAATCCCCCTTCTTAACAAACTTCCCTTCGCAGTTTGGTCTTGCTGCTTGTGTTAACAGAAATACATCAAATTCCTGCAAAAAACACACAAAAGTTGGAAAAGACTCCCCCTGAGCTTGACACAGAATTGGGACATAAAGAAGTAAACAAAACGAGATGATAAATAAGGTGCCACTAACTCCTTTAACATCAAACCCCACAATGGTTTGGGTTGGGAGGGGCCTTAAATCCCACCCAGTGCCACCCCTGCCATGGCAGGGACACCTCCCACTGTCCCAGGCTGCTCCAATCCCTCTCCAACCTGGCCTTGGACACTGCCAGGGATCCAGGGGCAGCCACAATATGTGCTAAACTCTGCATCAAGAGTTTGGAAATACTCTTTACTGATCTGCACAAAGTATGGTAGGTGCATCCAGGAAAGAAACTGATGTTCCACAACATGAATTGCAGTCTAAAATGTTGGCTGCTTAGAAAATAATTATTTCATGTCTTTAGACAGCTGTCTGATTATTAAAAATAATAAATTACTTGCTAGAGCATGACTGAAAGCTGTGCAAACCCACCGACTGCATTCTCAACAAGAAAACTTCAACTCATCACTCAGTTTTTAAAACATCACTCTTTTCACCTCAGTAACATTTCAGCCTCTTACATTTCTTCCCATTTGGCTTCACTTTGCCTACTGCTCTGAAAGCAGTGAAATCTCAGAGTCTCAAAGCAGACTAAAGCCAGGGTGTAAGCTGAGATCTTTCATGCTTTCTAAGGCACCAGGTTTGCTGTATTTCCCTGCCTTGCAAACAAGGTACAAGCACTGGCATGACCCAACTCTGTGCTGATACCAAACCCGTGAATACAGCTTACATTTCATGTGAAAAATGACTTTTTTTCTCTAGCTCTCCTGTAGCTCGCTGAACTCATGTAACCACAGGTGGCCATCAAGGCTGAGAGAGGGACCCGTGCACTGGAATGTGGCCAGCAAAGCCCTGGGATCACTCCGGCACTGGTGACAAACTTGTTTTAGAAGTTTGAGGCTTAAAAAGCTCATTTCTAAGATTGCAGCCCAATTTGTTACATATGTAGGATTTCAACAGATAAACATCAGATTTAATTACAGACACTGATCAGTTAGAGTCAACTGGAATAGCCTGGGTTCATGGCACTTACTATTAAAGGCAAATTTTAAGGCAGGGAATAGGAACGCTCTGGTTCTGGGTGCTCCATTCCCACCAATACACTAAGATCAGGAATTATATACAGCTATATATCCAGGATATTATAAGCTTAACAAAGAATTTTACATCTCTATTTTCCAAATAGAGGGTTAAATATTTACAAAGACCTTCACTATTTTTTACAGAGACAAACATCATCTTCTAAAATTGCATCAACATTTCCTATAACTCTTAGAGCTGAAGAAAACCCATCATTTGTACCAACACTGTTACACAAAAGGAACATTACAGCAAAGATTCTCTTGAGACCTGAGCTGGTGCAAACCCAGAGCTGATCTGGCTGTACCTGCCCAGGTCAATGTAAAATCAGTCATCAGAAAGACACCAGTTAATGACACTTTTAACCACTCCTCCCCAGCCTTTTGTAATACTGTAAATGATAAACACACTCACGGGGAGTCACCTTGACTGTATGGGGATTTAGTTTGGGTTTTTTTTAGCTCTTTTACATTTTTTATTAGAGCAAATAGTTTGACTGTGATACAAGTTAGACTTGCTGGTATCTAATCATCCAATCTCCACCCAGAGCTATTTTAAGTGCCTATAACGTGTATGAGGCCATTAAAATCATGCCAGCATTAAATGTGCAAATAGAGGAAGTTCGTGGGGCTTCCTCAGCTCCGTACTTCAGACAACTTCCCACTCAAACCCACATCTTCCACAGCCACGAGCCTACCAGAAAGGAAATGTTCCCATGCCCAGGAAAAGCAAGGAGAGGTACTTTGAGAGGCAGATGAGCAAGGCCTGCCTGCTGACCAGCATGGCTAGCAGTTCCTCCAGGAGGTAGGAAACTGCAGGAGCTCAGTTTTCAGACCACTTGAAGTTGTAACAAACCTTTAATAGCCACTAAAATGTACTGCTCCCCCCACTCCTACCCATCCTCTGTGAATCCTCTCAGCACCTCTGACCCCTCCCTGCACAGGCCTGGAGGTGGAAGATGAAGAAATTGTTGCCTTGTACCTGATGGTACCAAGATGGTTCTGCTAAAATTCCTCTTTTCCCAGGTGGCTTGAGGTAAAGTGTGAAGGAGGAGCAGAGCCAGGCAGAGGGAGCCAGAACAATGTCCCTGCAGCAAGGGCCAAAGTCATCTTAGTTTCCACATCTGGGAAAAGAGAAGCTCAAAATTTTTTTAAAAATCAGAAAACAGGCCTAAAGCACAGCAGAGTGTTTCCATTTTTAGGAAGTTGAACTCTACACGGTTTGAGTCGCTCCTCCTGCAGTGTGTCCTACTGTACTTCGAACAGTGCCCGTGTCAGAGACTTCCCTGCACAACCAACCTGCCACATCTCACGCCTCTGCTCCAGCTCAACAGGAAGAGCTGAAAGCAAGCAGGAAATCCAGCAGGGGATTCACAGAAACTCCTGACCCGGCCTCCTCCTGTGTGTATTCCTGAACCACCATTCGCTGCTGCTCCAGGCACAGCGAGCACAGCCATCGCCAGCCACACCAGACACGGGCTTCCATTTCTCCTCCCAGCCTCTTCCTAAATCCCCTTTGGTATTTCTGTTCACCCCTAAGCCAACAAGGGCATGGCTTTGCTTTGAGAGATCACCACCCTGGAAGCGTAACTTGTGGTATGAAATGGCAGCGTTGGTGCTGCCTTCTCCTCCTGCTTCCCACCTCCAGGCAGGGGGCACATCCCAGCTCTGGGACTTTTGGACAACAACTCCAGACTAAAGATAAACCCCAACCAGCACACCCACACTGCCTGAGTTTTCCTGGCAAAGCTGTTAAAAGAAAAGAGGACCTTGGCCAAACCATTCTCACCCCCCTAAACCACATCAGGCACCCAAGCCCTCGCTCCAGCTCGGCACCAGCAGCATCTCTTCATCTTTCCAGACACCGGGAGGCAAAACCATCAAAGGTGAAGGCTGGCCCAAGGAACCCTCCACAGGCAGCCCCTCCAAAGGGATCCGACCTCACCACACCTCACCCAGCCTTCAGTGCATCTTCAAAGCCTGCTCACAACACCTCCACTTCCTTCAAGACATCCTCATTTAACTCCAGGGCTTCTTCAGTCCCAATTGGTTTCATGAGCAAGAGGAAGCAAACAGTTAATTGGTTAATTGGCTGCGATGAAACCCCAATTTTGTTTGACAACATTTGGCCAGGAAGGATAAACAGGCCGAGAGGGAACGTGCAGGATCCCAGCTCCCTGTGGGGCACACCCAGCTGCAGGGGCACACCCAGCTCCCACAATTTCATCCTTTTTTCTAAAAGGAAAGGGCAAAAGAGCTGGAGAGCCCACCTGTAACAAGGAATGGTGTTTTCAGAAGGCATTTAAAAATACCTGAAGGTGCCTTAATGCTGCATCCAAAGACGCCTGTTGATTATTTCGAATATTCTTCTTACCATGGGCAAGGGGCACCTCAGGAGCTGGCACAGGACACTTCTCCCAGCTCGTGCATCAAGCAGGGCATCACCACAAATCCTGCCCTGAGATTATGTGCACGAGCCTAAAATTAACACACGAACACCAACACACAAAGAGGAATGTGCTACTTACAGAAGTGTACGATAATCTTAGCTTCCACTTTCAATGTGATGGTGAAGAAGAAAAACACAGAAAAAAATACAACATTTCCTACTAAAACAATACAGCTTTGCCCAAAAAAGCACAAACAGGGCGATTCTCCAGGACAGGTTTAGAGGATAACCATGATGGTGCAAATACAGTAGCAGCAGAGTCATCTTCAGAGTCTTATAACTGAAATAAGGAACACAACTAAAACCAAGAGTTTACACAGAATTCAAGTAGCTTTTGTATGTGTCCAGACAGAGAAAAAAAAACAGCTTCTTAAAAGCATGAAGTCTTCTGTTTCTGTCCCTCACCCTCTGAACAAAGGCTCCATGCCAAGGGAGGGAGAGGGATTTGGTTTGGGATGGCTCCTGGCGCACCTGGGATCTGCTCTGCCAAAGGAAAGGTTGTGATACCACCAGCATCCCAAAATTCTATCCCATAACTCAGTATCACAGGGTGAGGCTGCACAGGTGAGCACAGGAAACCCTGAGCCAACATCTTGCTCAGCTATTTTGATGAGAATGAACTTTTCCACAGCTCCATCTCCCTCCTTCCAAGGTTTTATTTGAGCTCTTGGGAATACAACTCAAATACAACTGTCCTGGTAATATGTCCTACAAATATAAATCAGATTCATCACTAACTGAAACATAAATGTTTCTTATTCCTACAATACAAACACAAATGCTTCTATCCCACCCTTCACACCAGGAATTTCTGCTGCACATTCAACAGGGAGAACATAAAGCACCCCAAGAGCTGTCTGGGAACACCTCTGTGCCTACTGAGGGTGTGAGAGCTTTAAATAAAAATAATAAAAAAGTGAGTTGGCCTAGGTCTGGTTAATGTTTGACAAGAACTCCCAGGGAGGGCAGAGCCAGCAGTTTGCTGCAGGCACTTCTCCTTCCCACTCAGCTCTGGAGCACCCAGAAATCCCCACCAAGCACGATGTGCCTGGACTTGTGCTGCTCCCCAGACGAAGCAGCACAAATCCCTCACCACCGTTAGCTGAGAGAAATTCCACGGCACTTTCTGTGGGAGCATGGCCTTAATTCCAGCGTCTCGGGCAAGTGATGGTGTAAGTAATTACATCCTGCTCTTGAGTTTTACCTGCCAGAGTCCCCTTCATCCCTCAAATATCAGGTTACCTGAGGATCAGTCAGCACCTTGCACCTGAGAAGCCAACACACACCGATGGTGGATAAAAGAATCACAGTGATCATTTGTAACTCAACACTAACCACTGGAAAAGGACTTGGGGATCCTTTAGAAAGAGGCTCTGTAAGTGTAACATTTCTTTTAACAAGTCCAGATGAGAACTGGGTGCATCATTCATCATACATGAGATTCAGCACACAGAAGCAAGGGAGAAGTGGAGTTTGGCTTGGAAGAGACTTTAAAAATCATCCAGTTCCACTCCTCCTGCCAAGGTAAGGTAAAAGAACTAAGCTAAAAGTGAACCCCCAGCAACTGGATTTTA
The DNA here is from genome assembly GCA_013390105.1 of Tichodroma muraria. Classification (NCBI taxonomy): domain Eukaryota; kingdom Metazoa; phylum Chordata; class Aves; order Passeriformes; family Sittidae; genus Tichodroma; species Tichodroma muraria. Next base: position 21,883 of record WAAG01002346.1, on the reverse strand, counting down.
GAAGCCAAGTCAAGGAGGACATTTCTAAATTCAACACTTGCAGTGCAGCTCCTCTAAAACCATTTTTAGGTCCATTTCTAAATCACACTACTAAAACAGCTTAAAATTGTTTATATCCAAGAATTTGCAAGACTGGTTTGATGTAATTCACTCAAGGGACCTTAAAAATGCACAACCACACATCTTAAATGCCTCATTTTTGTGCAGAAGTACTACCCAGGAGGGAAAACGTCTGGTCACCCCTCCCTGCTGAACACAGAAATTAATTCCCAACTCTTTTCCTTCACAGGGAGCAGAGCTGCTCAAAGGACATCAGTCCCTCCTTTCTGTCCTGTCTCTCCAGGAATGGGAGAGGAACAGCAAAGCCTAGAGCAGATCCCTGCTCCCTCCTCCATCCACTGTCCCTCCCCCCCCAGGCTCCATCCCGGGAGACACTGCAGATGCTACAGTGGGATGCTCCCTGACTCAGAGGAGAAGAGCCTTGGGGACTGACACCAGGAGACCAAAAAGCCACTCAAATTGTCATTTTCTGCACCTACCCCAACACCAGGTCAGGATTCCAGGTCAGATAAGCCACGGGAGCCTCAATGAACTCCTGCCACAAGAACCAGCCCGAGCCAGGAGAGGGAAGTGAAGCTGCTGCTGCTCAGCAAAGCTGAATTTCAACTTTGCCTTCCCAAGCCTTTGCGTTTCTATTTGCTTCATCCAGCAATATCTACTCCAAGGAACAGGGGACTTTCTTAACCAGGCAGTGAAATTCTTCGCCGAGACGCCACAGCTGAGGAGATCACCAAAGCCAGCAGTGCAGACCCTGAGCTCAGCCATCCACCAGGAACGCTCTTTTCTTTCTCAGTTAAATCTCCTCCCAGCCAGCTTCAGCCCAATTCCATCTCCCACTCAACCAAGGACATCCTCCCCACCCTTTCCACTCTCCATCACTGGGAGAGTCTTGAATTCCCCCGGTGCAAAGATGGACCATCACAAATTCAGCATTTTACATGCAATCCTTTCATGTCCACACAGGCTAACCAAAGCATTTTCCAGCAGTTTCCCAACAAATTTCTGCCTTTTAATTGGGCAGAAACTTAATAACCCAATTCCTGTGCCTACATGTTCATCTGCTTAAACTTTGAAGCCAAGACAATTGGCATTTAGATTTTATTAAGCAATAGTTATTCAGACATCTAACATTAATCTGGCTATTATCATTCTGACTTCCTCCCAATAATTTACTTTCATAAAAGACATCATTACATTTGAGTGCTATGAACTCTGGCATTAGGATTAAGAAAGGATTCACTTGACAGAAATTCTCTGATAAATCTGCTCTGTGTTAAGATTTGAAACAGCAGACAAGGTTTTAATGAGGTGCCATCTAAACCAGGAGTGAAAAGGCAAAAGGGAAAATCGCATTCGAGGTTCACATCCTTCTCCCATCTCAAATACAGAAGAAGAAAGGAGAGAAAAAGTTTATCAGACACTTTACCCTGGTTTAACTGTCACTTCCTCCAGCCTCAGGGTGAGATCATCTGTCTGCACTGCCTCACAGGACATTTATCTGGGACTTCCCACCGTGGCCAAGGTTCAGCCACCGTGCTGCATCCCTCACGGAACTCAACATCAGCGGCTGACATGAGAATTCCGCACCGCGGCTGTGAGGGATGGAGGAGGAGCAGGAGGACGCTGGGGAGCAGGTCAGCAGAGCAACCAGGAAGAAAAACTTCATTGTTCAACGATTTAACTCTCCCCAGAACCACGGGAAACCACTCGGGGTGAGCCACAGAACAACTGAGAGGCCTAAAGAGAAATCCTTGTCCAGAACAACGGCAGGGGAAGCACCAAAACCACTGGGGTGGATCCACATCAGCATCAATATATTTTCTAAATTATCATCACGTATTACTATCAATATCTTTGCAAAAGTGGTGGCTTGAACTCTCATAGGGCCAGTGCTCCCCACTGCAGCTGCAGCACTTCAAGGATTGCTTTACGCTTCTAAGATTTCACAAAATCCACAATTCTGAGTACCAGAAAAGTAAGAATACAAGTTTTCCCTCCCAGTTTTCAGGCCTAACTTGTACGCAAGGGCTTTACCAAACTCAGCATCATTTCCTACCTGTCTAAAATCTGCTGTCAGAACATGACAGCTTTGAGATCTGGGATGCTTCCTGGTACCTTCAAACTTTCTCTTCAAATTTAAACACACTGAAGATGAGAGCACAGAGTAGCTAAAACTCCAGAAAAACCTAGGGAAGAGGAGCATTTAAGATTTGCAGGCAGAGCAAAAAATTTAGAAGCAAAAGGAAGGGCCCAGAACTATCTACAGAGGCTGAAATGCAAAATGCAGCAGGAAAGCCACAGCTTTGATGTGCTGTGCTTCCCAACAAACACTGCTTAAAAACTTGGAAAGTTTTCACTTTTCATCCTACCTACTAAACGCCACCTGTACTTTATAATCCCCCTGAGCAGACTGAGAAAAACATTCATATTTCTGCCCCCACTGAGTAACAGGGTATATAGCATAGGATCTTTTACCTCAGGAAAACAGTTGATAAACATTAATTTAGCTGTACAAGCCCTTTTAATATAAATTACATCATATTTTCCCTTAATAATGACGCGTGGGTTTTTCTCCCCTCAAAGTTCTTACAACCTTTTGCACTTTTCTGGACGTGGCCTTACACCAAAAGACGTGAAACTACAAAACACAGAATTCTACCAACACATTTCACTTCCAGCCACTGAGACCCGGGGAGTTTTGCCACCAGAAAGAGAAGTTCAGCTTCTTGTGGCACAAAGTTAAAGACAAGCACAAGAAGCATTGCAACAGCCCTGTCCAAATTCAGTTGGGTTTCAAAACCCTTCACGCAAGAGGCCACTTCACACCGAGCTGGGTCAGAGCTGGAGCCTGGAAACGTCCCCAGAAGAGCCAAAACTGCCTCCAAGTGCCACGGAAATTTCATGGTGAGAACTCCTAAAGCTCCCAGGCTGTGCTGGGCAGAGCAGCTGGAGCTGAACAGGCACCAGGAATTGATGGACACCCCGAGCTGGGGGTTCAGTTAATGGAATTCTTCTAAGCACAAGTTCAAATTAATTTTTTTTAAGGTATGAGTCACTATTTATAGCGAGAGACACACATAATAATTTCTTTTACAATTGAATAATGCATTGAAATAAATTGTATAGCAAGGAATCAGCCCATTAGAGCAGCTAATGAGATCCAAATTTCATACTCTAAAATAGCAATGAAGATTAAACCACACCCATTTCTGACCATCTTGAGCTTCAAGTTCGTCAGCAAATCATGACTGGACAGATTTGAACATTCCTCTGAGTAAATAAGCAAAAACAAACAAAACCATTTTTGAAGGCCAGTTTAGCATGGACCTTGCTTCACGTGGCCAGGAAATAATGCAACTTTTTCCACTAAAAAAAAAAAAAGAGAAAGCTGAAGAAAAAAGATCTGAACAAAAACCTGAAGAAATTAGTTTTTTTGGAGGTTATTAATGATTAACAAATTTAAGCTGAAGACTACTTGTTAAAACTCTCTCCTATTAAAACATATTTCTGGTAATTATTGGCTAAGAATGTGTCACAGTGCAAAGTCCTTACTTGTGTTTTTTGCTCATTAAATATAATTAGTGAAGCTCTTTCAGCACGAGCAATTGCTCCAGGAAAAACCTTTTCACCCTTTATCTTTTAAAGGCTGGTTTACACCAAACACCAGTTTCTACCATGGCAAATCAATGCTGTAATATGATGCTAATTTATCGTATCGGCATCAGAACGCTAAATTAAATCTAAATTAATTAATTTAAAAATAAATTAATTAACTAGAAATTTCCAACTTCACCAGGCAATTCAAACCAATATTCCATGTGGCCCCAGTGCTTTTCACTCACAGCCAGGGGGGATTCCAGCAGTTCCACACCAGTAAGAGTCAGAGGTGAACTGGAAGATTTAATGGGAAACGTCAAACAAACACAGCACCTCACCCCAAAATATAAAAACCTCCTCAAAACACGCAAACGAACTCTCAGGAAGTTCTGATCACTGGAGGACAGCTCAGAACATAAAAAACCCTAGGAGAGAGGGAAAATACCAGTACATCCATCCATTTAACCTCATCTTGGCCAATCTTTGTGCTTCAAGGCGTCTGGAAGTCAAAAAAATACAGTAATATCAGGAGATCTTTGTAAAATTGAGCATTTTTCACTCAGCAATTTCCATTAGGTTCATTTTATTTATGCCAAAGCACAGGACAACTTGCTGAAGTTACAACATGTTCCTTTAAGTTCTTCAACCTGTTTCCCATATTCAGTTTTCTGAAATTTCCATCTTAATGCTTTCAAATCTGGATTTTGACCAAACCATTTTAAAATTATCTTTAAATAAGGAAATGCTTATGTTAATTGCAATGCAACACTGGAAAGTTACGTTGGCAGATCTCTCAAATTACATTTTTTTCCACAGAAACTCTGGTTATTCCTCTGCCCACGAAATGCACGACATCACACAAAGTAAATTCCCATTTTGATGTAGCTTTTTTTGGTTTGCTCTTCCCCTCCCCTGTGGGAAAAACAAGAATTACAGAATTGTTTAGGCTGGAAAAGCCCTCCAAGTTCCTCGAGTCCAAGCACTCACCACCAAGTCCCCCCAGTGCCACCTGCACACTTGAAACCCATGCAGCGATGGGGACTCCAGCACTGCCCTGGGCACCCTGGGGAAGGCTGGACAGCCCTTTCCATGAAGGAATTTTCCCAAAATCCAGCCTGAACCTCCCCTGGCACAGCTTGAGGCCATTTTCCCTCGTCCTGTCGCTGCTCCTGCGCCTTTGGGATTTCCTGAGCACTTCCTCCTCCTGTGAGTTCCTCTGCAGCCAAACCATACAAAGGGAATTGTGGACTCTTATCTCTTCATCCTCCTCGCTTTAATGATTTGTGCACATCAAAGCCTGATTAAAACCATTTAAGCACTTCCATCACTGAAATCTCTTTAGCGTCTTTTGGAAATTAAATTAAATGCAGAAACAAAAAAAAAACCCTCCAGGTGAACGCACAAAGCTGGACAATTATGATCAGGTTTGAGCTTTTATAGTCATGTCAGCAGGAATGGGGAAATACATGGGAGTACACAGTTTCTGAAGCCTAATTTATATAAAAAATATAGCAGACAACCAATATAAATATCCAATACTCATTTAAAATCAGACACCTTCAACAGGATCACACCAAGGAAAGTGAACATTAGGAATTTCAAAGGAAAATTAAATGAAAAACTGAATGAATGTTCAATGGCATGAAATTTCCACAGGAACCAACTGTTGAGGGAACTATCTACTCTGGAACAATTTACCTCAGTGAAATCTTAGAATCTCAGCTAAGGACAAGTGGAAACAGTTTCCTCTGTCTCAGGAGTTTAACTTGTCACTGGTCACAAACACTGTTTTCCCAGTGTCTGGCTCTGCAAATTAAACCTTCTTTATTTTCTTCTTACACTGGAAAATGTCTGTCAATAAAGTGATGCATCACCCAACTCCAGTGAGGCACCAAGGCCTCACCCCCACTTCCAGGAGATGACAAAGTGACACCAAAATCTGGCTGCCCTCTCATTTTAACACCATGCACAGCAAAGAAGTTGGAAGAGCTGGAAGTCCTGGGATCTGCTTTGGTTTGAGACCTTTCCTGACACTTCCCAACCCTCAGCCACCCCAGGAGCTGCAGGAGGAGCACAACCATTCCAGGGCTCATTTCTGCCCCTCCACCAGGAACCCACTGAGCTGAGAAGCTGCGGGAAGTTTCCAGCCCAAAGGACAAACAGCTTAAAGCTGCTCTTGGAAACTGCGGGAATAATCCTTCAGAAAGAAACACACTGAAGAGAACCACACCAGTGTCCTGCCTCGGGTCTCCTACCTCTCCACGCTCCCAGTGTGCTACTGGGAACAGAGAGAAACTGCTGTGGGGCTGCAGAGGAGCACACCTGTCCACAGGGAGAGGTATGGGATGATAAAACAGCCTCTCCTGGAAAACATGATCACTGCAGGATTACGCATTAGTATAAGTACACTCTGTTTGTTTAATCATAAAACGTGAAAGCAGCACGTTCAAGTGATTTATCAATAAATGTTGGGAATGAATAAAATGAATAAAAACTAAGATGAACTGTAAAAAAAAAAAAAAAAACGTCAGGAAAAGGGGACTTTGAACTGCCTCATGAGGTGTTGTTTTCCATAAAAAGATGAGCAGGAAGATTTCTCTTAATGAGCTGTTAACAGAAGAAAATTAGTTCGAGACTTCAGGGCAAGAACTTCCCTTATTCCAGGTTTGTACAGTATGGAGTATAAGGAGATGTTTTTTCCTGCTGGTACCTGGTGCTACTGACAGTTAATAACCCAGGTTTTACATTCATCAGCAAGAATTAATGAACCAAGTAAGAACAAAAGACGAGACAACCCAAGGAACTCCAAGCACTGGGGAGAAAAGACAGAGCTAGGCAAAAGAGGAGTTTGAAACACAGAGCTGAAGAAAGAAACTTGGAAAGTGGTAAAAGTCTGAGAGCCTGGGGAGATGGCAGAGACCGAACGAGACACGAGGGCGTGAGGCAAACAAGCTCCCAGCTCCAGGGAACAGGGAATTTTGGCCGGCACGTCCGAGGCTGGCCCGGCCCCAGGGAGCTGTGCCACGCCGAGCTCGGCACACGGTCACCTCAGAGAGCACCAGCACTGCTCCAAACTGGGAAGTGTTAATTCAGCTGGAATATGGCATCTAGAGCAAGCAGCTAAAAAGAGAATAAACCCGGATTCCTGCAAGAGAGAGCCAGAGAACAGCACAGCTCCGGCACTTGGGAGCGGCTCGGTGACAGGAAGGAGCAGGGGCTGCGCTTGGATTTCCTAAGCAGTGACAGCAGCCCTGTCATTTCACAAGCTGCAGAGCATCTCCTTAGTCATTAGTGACTGCAGAGAAGGAACCATCCTGCAAGAGAAGAATAACTGCCACACAAGTTCTTTCATCTTGAGTTTTGCAATTCCATGAACTTGATTGCTTATTTTCTTAGTTTAACACAGTTAGCAAGGTATTTTACATACATCTAACCCTGCTCTAGCTAAATGTAATCTGTTAAAAGTTTCTTGACTCGTTTCCAGACACTCCCTCCTCATCCTCCAGCCTCTCCATCTCCCCACAGCTCGGGGTCTTCTGTTCTCCCAGTTTAGAGAAGGCGACACCAAGCCCATTCTGGTTTTGGTACATACGCTGAAGGCAAAGGAGGGCAGGGGGTCATGGTGAGAAGGGACCTTAAATCCCACCCAGTGCCACCCCTGCCACGGGCAGGGACACCTCTCACTGTCCCAGGCTGCTCCAAGCCCTGTCCAACCCGGCCTTGGACACTGCCAGGGATCCAGGGGCAGACACAGCTGCTCTGGGCACCCTGGGCCAGGGCCTGCCCACCCTCACAGGGAAGAATTCCTTCTGTGGATTTAATCTAAACTGAAGTTTAGGTATCTAATCTCAAATTTAGTTATTTCCGAGCTTCTGCTAAGATAACTGTGACACCACAGCAGTGAAAGAAAGGAAATAGGCCCGTAGAACAAACCAAAGGTGAGTAACAAACTGAAATTATGTGGCCAAGAACAATTATTGCCACAGAAAAGAAACCTCAGTCACCAAAAACTCCAGCCTATTCCTACATCCTCACACGGGGGGACTCCAAGCACGACAACTGCGACTCATATTCCTCCCAGCTCAGCACACACATTGCTGTGGCCTCTTGGAAGCTGCTCAAGCTCTCTCCACGTGCCCAAATCTGCCCATGGCAGAGGTGCTGCTTTCCTGGCTCAGCTCTCAAGACTCAACTCTCAGTATTTCCGCCCTCAACGCTGCAAATTTCTGATGATCTGGAGCAAAGAGTAAGAGCAGCGATGAGTACAAAACTCCCAAACCAAGAGGATGAGCAGGAAGGGAAGGGAGGGAGGCATCAGCAACAGCCACGAGCAGCTTTGGCACCTGTCCTAAGCACCGAAGAGGCAGTGGGGGACACAATGCCAGCAGTCCCACCAGCACCTGGTCACAGAGTCCCTGCCGGCAGGCATCAGAAGGTGCCAAGAGCCGCTGTCTCAGTCAGGAAGGCACAGTCACCTATGTCCTTAGTCACATCCGACACGGGAGCACCCACGCTGGAAAATGCTGGGGCACAACCCACCTGCCAGCAGCCACAGGAGCGACTGGCGAGCAAATGCCACCCTGTCATGGGCCAGCTGCAGCCTCAGGACAGGTCGCTGCTGCAGCTCTTTATCCACAAAGCCCCCAAGAAGCAAACTCGACGGTTTGTGCAGACAGAAATGTGGCATCTTCTCGTTAAAGAACTGGGTCTGCACATTCCAGCTTCCTAAAAAAATCACCCTAGAAATCCAAGCCATATTTCACTGGGGTTTTATCGTGTTTTATCAAGTTCAGGTCACTAGAACTGGCAAGAATGCTAAACATATAAAAATGAATTATTTTTCTGGGTTGCTGTGCGGCTTCTCACACAAAAACTGACCCCAGGGGCTCAGTCTCACTCGCTCAATGTTTGAGACAAGGAGAAAAGTCATAAAACAAGAACTGCAAAGATGTTTAGAGGAAATAGCAGGGACCTGAGACAGGTTTTGAGATCAGAGTTGAAATTCACTGTTTTCCTCCATTGCTGTTAAACTGGAGCACTGTTGCACTGGAGTCCTGGGGGCACTTTTGAGTGCCACAATATAAAAGAAAAATAAAAAGCTGGTAGCATCCAAAGAAAGGACATGGGGATGGGGAAGGGTGTGGAAGGACCATGAAGGAGCTGCTGAAGGCACTTGGTTTGTTCTGCTGGAGCAGAGGAGCCTGAGGTCAGAGCTTCTTGGGGGCTGCAGCTCCAATCTCTGCTCCTGTGACAGGGACAGCACCCAGGGAAGGGCTGGAGCTGGGCCAGGGGAGCTTTAGGTTGGATTTTGGGAAAGGTTCTTCCCCCTGAAGGTGCTGGCACTGCCCAGGCTCTCCAGAGAATGAACACCCCGAGGCTGCTAGAGCTCCAGGAGCTCCCAGGGATGCCCAGGGTGGGATTTTGGGGCTGTGCAGGGCCAGGAGCTGCACTGGATGATCCCCTGGGTCCCTCCCAGCTCAGGATATGCCAGGATTGTCTCACTCCTAAACAAGGGAGAGTCTGCCCTCACACAGAGCTGCAAATACAGGAGGCAGCAAATGACAAAAACTGACATTGATACATTAATAAAGCCGAGATATGAATAATGCCAAAAGACAAATTTTCCCTTTTGCTCCTGACCAACAGGACCTGCCCGAGTCCCAGTACAACCACTGAGTAACTCCAGTGTGACACTGGGACTGACACACAACAGCAGCACCGGGAGTTTCATCACGTTTCCCTCATTAGAGGAGACAAGAAATGGCCAATCAGGTGCACAACCACTCCTGCAAAGTGCTTCACTAAACCCTGTTTTGCAATAACCCCCCCAGGCTGCAAATCCCCACTTGCTAGGGACCTGAGAAGAATTCAGGAGTTTTAAAGGAATGCCAGGAACTAGAAATACACCTGAGAGATCAGTAGCTGGAAGGGAGCCCAGGTGCCAGATAAACACACAGATCTGAGCAGAAGCAGATCATTCCAAAGAGGGACACCAAGGAAGGGCCTGTTCAGTCTCACAGGGGCCACCACTGGAAACATGGGAATGTTTAAAACCACCAGTGTTCCTGAGAAAATGATAAAACAAGGCCCTAATAAGGCCAGAGATGAGCTGGGGGGACAGCAGCTCCCACACCTGCCCCTTTTCAGGCTCCTTTTCCATTGTACAGCATCTGCCCAGGCTGTGAGTGAGGTTTGGGCACTAGCACTCAATTCTCCCCCAAAATTCAGTTAACCACTTGCTCATTTCATTGTGGTTCTCAGGAGAGAACCACAGACACGGCACTGAATGCACCGATAGCCGGGTCACACATCTCAACGCTCTCTTGCTCTGTTTTGTTCATTGGAAAAGGCAAAAAAAAAAAAAGGAAAAAAGTCAGCCCAGAGTCCAGGAACATTAAGCGACTGCTCTTTCACAAAGTCCAACATAACCCCCCACCAGGGATGAGGCTTTACATAACAGCCACCCACTCACTCCAGGGCGGGATTGTGTCCGGAACCGCGACTCTTCCCTCCCCGACCTTCGGCAGCACCTGCCCGAAGCCGATTCCACGAGCGCGGCAGCCCCGGGACCCCGCCGGGCGCCCCCGAGCCCCGCAGCCCGGGCCGGCGCTGCCCGCTCCATCCCGGAGCGGCTCCGGCCCCAAACCGCGGAGAGCAAAGGGGAAGGAACAAAGCCCTGACGTCAATTACCGGAACAGGATTAAATCCATCACCGGGGAGGGCAGCGCGGCGGCCCCGAGCCCCCCAGATCCCGTTCCAGGGAACGCCCCGGGTTGCGCTTCCCGGGGAGGGACCCCCGCCCTGCGCGCGGTGTCACCGCGGGCGCGAGCGCGGGGAAATCCGCGCTTCCCGGCGGGAGGCGCGCCCGGAGCGGCCGATCCCGCCCTCGGGCCCGCCGGTTCCGCCGCGGGGGGCGGCCGGGATGTCCCGGGAGTGCCC